>JALHAQ010000100.1:0-120417 GCA_023838395.1 Holcopasites calliopsidis
GATATCTCGCAAACAAAGCCTTAACCGCAAAATCGCTATTCTTGATTTTCGATTTATATTGATCCATAGAACCACCCCTTAAAATATTGACTTGCAGTAGCAGAACACCCTGTATACAGGGTGTAACACAACCCTCTGCAAATATTTTAAGGGGTGATTCTACAGGCCAAAATAAAACGGAAATCAAGAGTGGCAATTTTGCGTTTGCGGCTTTGTTAACGAGATATCGATGTTTAAAAAAACGCGGTGAAAACGCCTGCCGATAGGCAATCTGACCTGCGAGGCTCGAGACGAACAGCTGCGTTCAGTGGTAGTCATTCGCTGCGACGCCGCAGGAACCATGACCTACCACACCGTGAAATCTGAAACTCAAGAGGCACACACGTCTCACGTTGTACAGCATTCAACCTGCTTACTTGTAAAAATCCACATGGGCATATCGAAACCCGCCCAATGGGATTATCAAGTAAAGAGGGTGACGGCCTTCAATCCATAATTTTCTTCTCAAAAACCAAATACACATGCACTGCGATTGTCCCGTCCGCGAGTGTCTATGTGTAGACGCGATTGTCCCGTCCGCGATTGTTCACAATACACCCTTCAACACAGAAATTTGCAGCACACGAGGATCAAGTACACATGCACCACGATTGTCCCGTCCGCGAGTGTCTATGCGTACACGCGATTGCCCCGTACGCGAGTATCTGTGCGTACACGCGATCGCCCCGTACGCGAGTATCTGTGTGTACACGCGATTGCCCCGTCCGCGAGTGTCCACGATTTGCACTAAACTTATTATTCCAGGAAATGTTCCTCGTGTCCACTACTCGCTTGAGTGCAGTTATTCAATCTTCGACGCAAGTCGTGCCACAATTTTCGGAAGTTTGTTATTATTGTCAGAGAACATCATCATGTAGACGTATTCCGCGAATGTACACGACCCTTTGCACACTTGGCACCACTATCACCGCACGTAACCGATTGTAATAAAAAGTAGCTTTAAGATTGAGATTACGTATCTAGAAATTGAAGTAATCAAGTTCTAAGAATTAGACTAAATTAAAAAACCAAAGTAATAACAATAGAACTAAATGCAATATTAAATCTATGCCCACTACCAAAATTCAAAGAACAACTAAAATGTTTAAATAGGTCCGTGTTCAACGCTGTGCAAACGGCAACTGAGATCGTCTAGAAACAATGCATGCCGAATCGTCGCGAGTCGTATCTACAGAAAATGTTTGGCGGCATTTGTTTTTCTTTCGGCCGCAGAAAAGGGTCAAGAGAGGTGGAAGCGGTAAGGAGATCAGTAACACATCGGTGAAAAAAGGTAATCTGATCTTTGACTCCTGCCGCCCCTTTATACGGCCGAAAGAATAACAAATGCCGCCAAACATTTTCCGTGACTACGACTCGCGACGGTTCGGCAAGCATCGGTTGATCATTATTTCTAGACGATCTCAGTTGCTGTTTGTACAGCGTTGAACACGGACCTATTTAAACATTTTAGTTGTTCTTTGAATTTTGGTAGTGGGCATAGATTTAATATTGCATTTAGTTCTATTGTTATTACTTTGGTTTTTTAATTTAGTCTAATTCTTAGAACTTGATTACTTCAATTTCTAGATACGTAATCTCAATCTTAAAGCTACTTTTTATTACAATCGGTTACGTGCGGTGATAGTGGTGCCAAGTGTGCAAAGGGTCGTGTACATTCGCGGAATACGTCTACATGATGATGTTCTCTGACAATAATAACAAACTTCCGAAAATTGTGGCACGACTTGCGTCGAAGATTGAATAACTGCACTCAAGCGAGTAGTGGACACGAGGAACATTTCCTGGAATAATAAGTTTAGTGCAAATCGTGGACACTCGCTGACGGGGCAATCGCGTGTACACACAGATACTCGCGTACGGGGCAATCGCGTGTACGCATAGACACTCGCGGACGGGACAATCGTGGTGCATGTGTACTTGATCCTCGTGTGCTGCAAATTTCTGTGTTGAAGGGTGTATTGTGAACAATCGCGGACGGGACAATCGCGTCTACACATAGACACTCGCGGACGGAACAATCGCAGTGCATGTGTATTTGGTTTTTGAGAAGAAAATTATGGATTGAAGGCCGTCACCCTCTTTACTTGATAATCCCATTGGGCGGGTTTCGATATGCCCATGTGGATTTTTACAAGTAAGCAGGTTGAATGCTGTACAACGTGAGACGTGTGTGCCTCTTGAGTTTCAGATTTCACGGTGTGGTAGGTCATGGTTCCTGCGGCGTCGCAGCGAATGACTACCACTGAACGCAGCTGTTCGCCTCGAGTCTTGCGCGTCAGATTGCCTATCGGCAGGCGTTTTCACCGCGTTTTTTTAAACATCGATATCTCGTTAACAAAGCCGCAAACGCAAAATTGCCACTCTTGATTTCCGTCTTATTTTGGCCTGTAGAATCACCCCTTAAAATATTTGCAGAGGGTTGTGTTACACCCTGTATACAGGGTGTAACGTAAAAGATGTAGGAGCCGGAAATGGGAGATTCTTGAGGCGAAACTGAACAACTTTTTCCAGTGCCAAAATATCGTCTGAGGCTTTGTTTTTGAATTGTTAACGAAAAACACTGAGCAATCAGAGCGCGCGTAGAGCCCGCGCTCAGGGACGGTCCACGGCGCGTCGTGCTAGGTAGCGTCGTTCGACCGGCGCCCCGAACAGTACGCGCCAAAAGTTAACATCGAATTATTCATTATTCTTGAAAGGAAATTAAGTAAAATATAAATGAAATTAATTTTCCGTTATCAATTGAACAAAAAATAATTAGAACGGACTAACTAACGTGTCTATCAAGTACAACGTACGTTGAATTTTAAACAATTCGCCAACAATTAAAATTAGACTTACCCGTTTCTCCAAAAATGAACCTGCTCCGACGAAAATAGGTCACTGTGTCATCCTACCGATCCTGACCATTGCAAGTAGGTATCCCGTAGTGCAAGACAGCTGATGTTACGGCCAGATCAGCGAACTCACTTTATTTGACAAAACTTACTACCTGCACGGCAACTATCACTGTGTTATTCTACGGATCCTGGCCACTCGAAGAACAAACACATGGTACACAATAGCCGATGTCTCGGTTGGAACAGTGAAAGAACTTCGCTTCACAAAATTTCCATCATTGCACGATCACTGTCACTTTACTCTTCAAGATTTGAATTTACGAAATAAGTTGTTCCCACGTATGAATAATTGGTTGCCCCGAAAGGGGCCGATTGTTTTTAACTTTGAAGGGGCTCGATATGGCCGCTGCTACTACCAAATACACTTTTCGACGTTCGGCAATTTTGTTGTCTTGTTCCCGAGCGGGTAGTAACTCACGAACTTTGCGTCTTAGAAATTAATTCTGATTTTATTCAAAGTGAAAACAGCATATACAGTGTCGGAGAGATCTTTACTGCTGTGCGTTCGGACTGATTCTGTGTTGAGAAATAGTGACGCGGTTTGCAACGGTGGACAAGGGCTAGTTCGAAGAATGTTATAAGGGAGAGTTACGGGTCGCCACGGGAGGAGCGGTTACGGTGGAAAGGCCCTTGAGGCCTACGTTCTGGCCAGCAGAGTTTTCCGGTTCCCAGGAACCACGGCCGTGGCGAATTTAATGAAGACACTTTCTAATCGCCGGGAAAGCGCTGGGGAAAATTCAAGACACTGTTAGATGTCTTTTACTACATTCTTTGTAATGATATACCTTTTCCAGCGACTGGAAAATGTCTTCACTAGGTTTACCACGGCCGAGTTTCCTGGGCTTGTAATTGCTGTTTTCACTTTGAATATAATCAGAATTAACTTCTAAGACGCAAAGGTCGTGAGTTACTACCCGCTCGGGAATAAGACAACGAAATTGCCGAACGTCGAAAAGTGTATTTGGTAGTAGCAGCGACCATATCGAGCCCCTTCAAAGTTAAAAACAATCGGCCCCTTTCGGGGCAACCAATTATTCATACGTTTGAACACCTTATTTCGTAAATTCAAATCTTGTAGAGTAAAGTGACAGTGATCGTGCAATGATAGAAATTTTGTGAAACGAAGTTCTTTCACTGTTCCAACCGAGACATCGGCTGTTGTGTACCATGTGTTTGTTCTTCGAGTGGCCAGGACCGGTCTACCTTATTCTATAGAATAACCCAGTGATAGTTGCCGTGCAGGTAGTAAGTTTTGTCAAATAAAGTGAGTTTGTTGACCTGGCCGTAACATCAGCTGTCTTGCACTACGGGATACCCACTTGCAATGGTCAGGATCGGTAGGATGACACAGTGACCTATTTTCGTCGAAGCAGGTTCATTTTTGGAGAAACGGGTAAGTCTAATTTTAATTGTTGGCGAATTGTTTAAAATTTAACGTACGTTGTACTTGATAGACACGTTAGTTAGTCCATTCTAATTATTTTTTGTTGAATTGATAACAGCACATTAATTTCATTTATATTTTAGTTAATTTCCATTCATGAATAATGAATACTTCGATGTTAACTTTTGGCGCGTACTTTTCGGAGCGCCGGCCGAACGTCGCTACCTAGCACGACGCGCCGTGGACCGTCCCTGAGCGCGGGCTCTACGCGCGCTCTGATTACTCAGTGTTTTTCATTAACAATTCAAAAACAAAGCTTCAGACGACATTTTGGCAAAGGAAAAAGTTGTTCAGTTTCGTCTCAGGAATCTCCCATTTCCGGCTCCTACACCTTTTACGTTACACCCTGTATATATTATGCGATATATTATTGCATATGTTATTTGCCATGTACAGGGTGTAAAGAAATTGGCCACCACAACGTGATTCTACACCTTCGGATCGGTGGACATTTGGGAAAAAAAATTCCGCGCACAATTGTCCTTGACCAGGTCAAGTTGACCTCGAAAGTTAAGGTTTAAATTTTTTCTTGTCCTATCTGATTCTACTCGTCCTGAGGGTAAAAAGTGTGAAAGGAACCATGGGTCGCAACTCAACCGTTTTCTTGCAATAAATGATGTTAATATTTTGCATTGGTCAGCATGGATTAGAGCGAGAGAATGAAAACGTACCGGCCGATCTAGCGTCGCGTCGCACAGTCCGGATTCAAGGATTTAGTGCCATTTTGTAAAAAAAGCAACTTTCAAATATCGACATCTATTGAATGTATACTATTTGATAAATGTCCATCAGTCTCGGAAATGATAATATTTATGAAGTTTAATACAGATTTTAAATAGAAACGATCACTTAAAGTTAGATGTTTTAAGAATAGTGTTTTGCTTCCAATAAAACTGCTTCCCTTCTATGAGATGTACTGACGATCTTATTTGATATTTCCATTCCACCTTTTTTTTCAATAAAGAGCATTCTTTCACGGTAGAGAATCGTATCTTACATTAATAATTACTGTACAGAATATCTTTAAAATATAATGATGTATAAAATGTAGAAAATTCTTCATATCTTTTATACTTGACAAAGGATATCTTTTAAGTCTCAACGAATCCCACATTTTGATCAATTGCAATATTTTCGACATACCTTCCTCTACATAATGCCACAAGAACCGTTTCCACTCTCGTCCCGCTGTTTAAATTATTACTGTTGAAAGCCACCGCATTATATCGTTTAAGTCGCGTCTATTGATGAAACTCCAAAAGGAGGGAGAAGCTAAACTTCTTCCAACAAACAGTTTACATTTTTAGATTGTACGTACTAAATATGTTTATACTACAATGTATATAAGCCTTCTTCGACGCTCTGTTGAAGCTTGATGCATTTAGATGCATCAGAATCATTTAAGCCTTCATAGCGAAATATTCGAAGCATTTTCTACGTTCTACATTCTTTTTGTTAAGTTTTTACATCATTTTGTTCGTTTAAAGTTTTTTTTATATAATCTGTGTTTTTCTGTTATTTACATTTATTCATCTATTCCTTCTTTAGTTAAGTTTAAGTTATTTTTATTTCTGGTGTGTTTTGCATCGACATAGGATTTTATTTTATTTCTATTTGGTAAGTATAGAAACGCTTAAGCACTTATTTCAGTTATTTTTTGTATGTAACACTTTCTTCTTCACTATTCAGATATTACTTATTTAGTACAAATGGAAGGATTTCGTAAAAATCCTAATAATAATAATAATATTAACAATCAAAAATAATGTTAAAATATTTTTGTTGTTTTTTAAATCTATCTATAACTTAATATTTGCGCATTATTGTGTCCAAATTTATTATTACAGTTCAAAAGTTATATAAAAATGGCACTAAATTCTTGAATCCGGACCACTGTACGTCGGCCGTCGCCCTCGTAACTGAGCGTCATGTAAGACCTCGCTCCCTCTCTCTCATTCTCTCGCTCTAACCCGTGCTGACCAATGGAAAATATTAATATCTGTTATTGAAAGAAAACGTGAGTTGCGATCTATGGTTCCTTTCAGACTTTTTACCCTCGGTACGAGTAGAATCCGATAGGACTGTTACGAGCCAGGGCTTGGCGAGTTTGGCCGGGGAAAGTTTCTAGGATTTGTGGTTACGCCTGATACTTGGGTAGTAGGTTAACAGGCCAATCTTGAGTGACTGACCCGGGAAGAGGTCCGTGTTCTCCCAGAACTGGCCGACGGTTGTGAAGCGTCGGATAGCCGAGAGTCACGGCAAAAGGAAAGAGTGCGCTTCTCTGGACAGCTGACGTCGTCAGGTAGCCGATAGGCGCAGATGGAAGGATTCCGGATCTTCGGACTATTTGGCGGGTGTGAAGCGCCACATAGCCGGCTCACCAGAATCAAGGAAGGTGTGTGTTTCCGGACAGCCGACGTACACGCCGTGTAGCCGTATAAACACGGATGGTCAGGTTGAGGTTGGGTTTAGGTAAAGGAACTCGTAACGCGCGTACACCACGAGCGGCTATGATGTACTTTGTGGGTCCCGTTCAAATCGAGGATTTTCTCTGTATTAGTAGAAGGTATAATGGAACAACGATTTGTGAAAAAAACTATGACTGGTATAATCAAGATAAAATCGAAGTTACAAAGATTGAGCGGTATACAATGAATCTGCGAGTTTTACATATAATAATTACATGGGGGCTCACCGAAGATTGAAGTATAAAAACCAAGCAGTAATTATGTACTGACTATAACTAACTAACTAACTATGAACCCGATCTTGCAATGTCTGTGTCAACGAACGAAACTAACGCAGCGAACGCGTGATCAGGACTAGCCCGATTTGCTTGAATTTCGTGGTCCTTAGATACTCGAAAATTAGGCTCGTAATTGTGGAAGGGGTAACTGTAGTTGCTCCAGTTTCGTGGGAACGCTGCGAGGGTGGTCTTCTGATTTTCTAGATTCTGTTTATTCCTTGTAGGGCTGGCGCCTCCCAGGAATTTGGTCTGTCTCTCCCAGCGTCTGAGTTTCCTTTAGGAGGGGTCTCAAGTGTGCAGGTGCGGGCTTGGTCGCGTACGCGTCTTATGATTATAAAGATTTGTAGAAAATTCCTACCGTCGTCCCGGATGACACGCTCCCGAACGAATCAAAATTATGAAATAATTTCACGATGCGTAACAGGGCAAGAAAAAAGTTTGACCTTAATTTTCGAGGTCAAGGACAATTTTCCACGGGATTTTTGTCACAAATGTCCTCCGATCCGAAGGTGTAGATAAAATCACGCTGTAGTTGCCGTTACCTATAATTTCTTTACACCCTGTACATGCACATACAGTACATCGCTGAAATAAGCAACTGGCTCGGGACCGGTCCGTTGCTTGTATCGAACAGGTCTCCTATTTCGGCTTGGCTTTAATCTCCAAGGAGTCGAAAGCGAACACGGTCAACGAGCGAGGGGTTCGAGATAGCGGCAAACCATAAAGGCTCCCGTAGAAGTGAAATGTTATACTTTAGAGGATAGAATATGCATGCTCTCTCATTTTAACACTAAACGATTCCAGAGCAGGTAGAATCGTATGAATCAAGCACGCACCTATTTACTAATTCTGTGTCACACACGCTCTTATTCTTTGACAATTATTTCAATAATTAGGGAAATCGAGTTGTCAGATGTGAAGAAACACCCGCGATATAACAGTTCTCACACTTCGCTGAAATAAGCAACTGGCTCGGGACCGGTCCGTTGCTTGTATCGAACAGGTCTCCTATTTCGGCTTGGCTTTAATCTCCAAGGTGTCGAAAGCGAACACGGTCAACGAGCGAGGGATTCGAGATAGCGGCAAACCATATAGGCTTCCGTCGAGGTGAAATGTTATACTTTAGAGGATAGAATATGCATGCTCTCTCATTTTAACATTAAGCGATTCAAGTCGCTTGCAGACTTCCTTCCGGAACAGGAAGATAAGATGTTCCGTCCGATGCGGAACAATACGTTGGGAATTTTCGGCAAGGTTTATGGCACGCATTTCGGGAACAGATTATTTTTGAGGAAAATTATTTGGTAGAATTGCTTGCCGTCTGCACGGTTATACGAATATATACATAACACGCAAGAAAGCGAGAGAGCATTACATTTTCTATCCTTCTACTAGATAACGTTACTGTTCGCTCGACCGTCAAGATTTACGACTTCACGCCTCTCTCTCGTTCTCCGATTTCCCGCTCAGCGCGGCTACTTCAAACAAAGAAGGGGGGATAGCGATTCTCCTGTTTCGAACAGTCAGCCAATCGCGTATTTCAGCGAAATACTGTATCATGCTCATCCGAATCATCTAACTCGTTAAATTAATTTAACCTATTAGTAAGCACTTATAAGTGAATAGTGTTGATAGCGGAAGGTAAATAGTAAAATGAACATAAATAGATTTCAATAAAGCTACATACAGTTTATTTTTCATGTTAGCAGGTAGTTCTAAGTTTTAAAGAAAAAAGAAATTGCTGCTATTAAGGCCACACAAGAAGTATTTCAACAAAACGAACTCCTGCAAAATTTACTGTTCATAAGGGCTCATTTAAACGCCTTCTCAGCTAAGATTCAGGAATCGGGAACCACAAGTTTACCATTAGATCATTCAACAGAAATATACATATATGTATGCAATGTACAGTTGAATTAGAAAACATCCCCGATGATTAAGGAAAGAAAAACAAAAGGAAAATAAGTGCTATGTCACAAAAGTACAGGGTTTATGGAATTCAGAAAAATTTCACGTATTTTTGAATTTGTAGAAGAGCCGATGCATGTGTCACATCACTGCTTGAGTAAATTTATATATGCACCAAAAACATGTAGTGTCGTGTGGAGCGGTCGTTTTCGGCGTATAGATTAATTTTTACCGACAAACACCACCAACTAACGCCACCAAGTTTAGAAAAAATGCTTGTAATTTACTGTAATTCTAAATATAATAGATCAGAATAACTGTAAAATGTTTGTTGATACTTAATATTATACGTGACACTTAATATAACGTGTACTTAATATTGTGCATATTTGCATATTTATCGTGCATATACATCCGCAGTATATTCATCACTGAGAAGTTTAAATTTAGGTTTTGGACACCCTGTATATAACATTACGCCTTATGTAACGTGACTGCTACGATGCAAGCGTTGGGACGACTGTGTGGAATTAGGAGGCGCAAAAGACCTACCCCCTTGCCCCTGTGTCGTTCAGTTTGTTGGATCACGACATCTGGGATGAAACAAATAAATAATAGATGATGCTGAACCCTCGGCGAGCGCAGAACTCGAAGACAGTTTGGAGAGGATTTGGCAGAGATGCGCCACGTATGACGTGACGTACATTCGTGCATCACTGTGCAGGGTGTATAAAAAATCAATGTCACGGCTATCACAGCGCTATTCTATAGAACATTAGAAGAATTAGCAGAATTTATTTTGACCCTGAATATTAAGGTCAAACTTTATTAAATCCTATTTTATTCTACTCATCATGGCATAAAAAATGTCAAAGGAACCACGGGTCGCAACTCAATCGTTTTCTTGCAATAATAATGTTAATATTTTGCATTGATTGACATGGTTCTGCGATAGTACTTTTTCCCTCTTTCCTAAGGTCAGCGTGCTCCCCAATACCCAGCAGGATATTGCTCCCCAAACACCCCTCGTTGTTGACTTGAGTTGACGTACTATCGGGTGTCACCAAATTTTTAGCTTATACATATATTTCTATACGGGCGAAAATCGCAGAAATGGGCCGAAATCTTTAAACGTTTATATCAAACAACGTTAACCGATTTGGATGAAATTTTCAGAATACATATATGTACATCTAACTTAAATCTATAAAATGTATTACTTAGATTTTCACTATAAGCTCAGTCAAAAAAGTTGGAACAATGACTTTCACTACATTTTTTAAATTCTAATTTCGAAACTTCCGATTTTTTAAAAACGTCAGTAAGACGATATCTAATAAACTAATCCCTCTATCCTCTTGGGAAACTTCAAGTCGTTCGATGCAATTATAGAAAAGCTATTCTGTTTCAAAGTGGTGTGGAGATAATTTTCGCCAACAGTATAATTTGACGGAATCGCACGCACCCCGATGTTGCATTGTGTTTTATAATATTGTTCTTACAGGATACGGTTACTACGAAGTGGGAATGGACTGTCTTAAACCGCAAGCCGCATGCCTCATATGTAGTTGCGAAAGAGCAAGGATTGATATAGACTTTAAAACCAATCACTGTAAACTCGTTTCTAACATCTATTTATACAATAGGCTTATATTTCCTAGACAGACGTACAAGCAAATATACTTGCGATCCTATGACTGATAATGACAGCCGACTACGTCTAGAAGATAGGGCCAATTACGTCTTCCCAATCATCCCTACCCAAACATTGATGGCGAAGCGTCCTTGGTTGAATCTTTCACTCACGGCGTGGGGATTCTTATAGGCCTAAATCCTGGCATTTTGTCGGTTTAAAATGCTACTATTCGGGAAACTGCACTTGTTGGATTCCAAGTACATGGAACCGAGTGCAGCACTTGATTTTGTAATGAGGTCTTTATTCACAAGAATACCGTGTGAAGTTCGCGTAACAAATCGACAGCAAGGTTCGTATCAAAAAATTACTCCCATGAGAATCTGTAGGATTAATATACATGTACATATATGGTGGTTTTTAATGGAGAGGAAACCGTTCTTAGCCCATGCTGAGCCATCTTGACCAACACAGATCCTGACCCTTAGTACTGTTCACTACTGTTTTATACACCGATGTCTATTGAGACTTTTTTTGTCATTTCTACTATTGTTCCTAGTGAGCGGACCACTCTGTATCAAGGAATAATTATTTTTTTCCACTTCATCCATTTTATTAACACGTTCAATGCACGGTCGGTATGATGTACTGAGGAGGGTGCATTTCGGCCTTGCATTTACCACTGCACATCTACCCCCTAGGTTGACCACCTAACCCCTAGTTCTTGAGTAAAGCTCGGTAATAATTGTTATAGTTAAAGTTGAATATGCTCCTAGGACTTCGCTCCATTTAATCCACGGCTTTACCCAGCAACTTTTTTTCTTTATTTGTTTTCTTTTTTTAAATTGCGTATGTAATCACAGCTGCACTAAATTTTCGCTTGTCCATCTTCACTATTTTCCTGTTCGAAAGAAACTACAGAACGTCGGAAAAATACATACCGAAAGCTATTTTTCTATTTAGGAATCTGGCAAATACATGTCGCAGGGCGCATCCTTATGTCGGAAGTAGAGGTAGGCGACTCTCAAGTGAACACGGTTTTGAGAGTTCTACGGTACAGTAAATTCTTGGAGAGTCTTCTAGTTGCTGCCCAACAGTCAAAACTCAGGGAGTTGCTCTCAAGTGGACACATACCCGAAAGTAACTCGGCTAGATTCTCTCAAGTGGATATTAAGCTTAAGGTAGGGTCTGCGGGCCTTACATCTTATCGATGACTCGGGGGTAGTATCGGTGGACCTAACGACTCACTGATGATTCAGGAATTGGTCATCCAACACACTCGTCAGTAACCAAAGCACAAGATTAACATTACTACAAGAAAACGGTTAAGTTGCGACGCATGGTTCCATGGACACTTTTTACCCCAATGACGTGTAGAATCCGATAGAATAACAAAATTTTGACCTTTGTTTTTAAGGTCAAGAACGATTTTGCATGGGCTTTTTCACACAAACATCCACCGACTCGAAGGTGTAGAATAACGCTGTGGTGGACGTTACATAATAATTTCTTTACACCCTGTACATATGTATACAACAATTAGCGCATATCTAGCTGGTTGTACCAAGAGCTTAGCTACGCCCTACTTACAAGGATGAATTGCTAGTTCAGTTTATATGATTTTTAGAAAATAAATCGTTAGATAAGGCCCCCTACCTGAATTTCATAAAATCTGCCACTTTTGTAATGCAGCGTGAATGAAGACTGTGACGCTTATGTTACTCTATGTATAAGTAAAATATCCTTGTAAGGAGAAACTATTGTTTCTTTTTTTTTCACACTAGAAAAATTATTAAAGATTAAAAGTACAGGCCATATTGGGGATTTATCTCTTAATTTCTTAAGAAAATTGGGTCCAATACTAACTCTTAACATTGGGCTCAATGTCTTAACTATGAGAACATCTCGGTATGCTTTCAATCAGTTACTCGGCACATGAAAGAAGCAGCAAACTCCATCTCTTCGGAATTCGATGTACAAGAATGTTAAAATTAAAATACGTTTTCCTCGAAGTTCATATGTCCTTACGAACCAAACCTTTCTATTGGATATGCGTCTGCTGATTATGGATGTTGCAGTCTATTCCAAACGCTGAGTAGTTGACGGAAAACATGCAGGGATGTTCCTAGACTGGTTAATGGACGAGACTGGACTCGAGACCAAGTAAGTGCGCAACAGTTGTTTAGACGCACTTTAGAGGCTCTATGGATCTGTTTGAAAAAGAAATGTATATTTACAGGAATATCGTGTCCCCGCTTTTGTTATATACTGTACATATAACATTGTATTGTATTGACACTTGTGCATACCTCAATCAATTTCAAATCAAATATGCATATATGTATATATCTAATTCAGTGCAATTGTCTACAAATCATTACAGCGTCTGCAGACATAATAAAAAAACTTTCAACAACAAATAATGAAGACAAGGATGTTGTTGTACAGACAAATCATAAAAATGAGACAAAAGTGTACAATTTGACAAACGCCAAGAATATACTTGTTCAAAAGGATACTGATTAAATCAACTATAAGGTTAGTTATACTGCTAAAAGGAATTTCATAAATGGAATATTGCAACCATTCGTTTCATTTAGTCGCATAAGATTCATCAAAAGTATACTATATTTTCCATTTCCTTTTAGGAATTAGACAATGAATTCTTTTTTCGCATATTTTCTGCTTTTGATTCTGGTAATTATATTTGATCTTTTTTATAACTATATACAACAACCATTATAATTGTCAGTATATGCTTAATATTTCGAACAAACTGTATATAAGTGTAAAATTTGTTTTCCTTCTTATACACTGAATTTGTAACAACACCAGTATGATATTGCATAAATGGAGTATCATTTTTTATCTCCGAAATATTTTGATGTTCAATGTTAATTATCTGTATAGTGTAAAAACTCTGGAATATTTGAAAATCTATTTATATAATATAGAAGAATGTTGATGTGATAGATTGTGGTGAATAAAGTAGAAGCACTCCTTGTAAAATCTACCATAATACATATTTTAAATATCATGCAACTTTCGTTTGTATTACATTGTTGAGGTCATGTCTTATTTTATAGAAATATATAAAAGGTAGAATAACACTTGCGTGTAAAATTGTTTATTTTTAAATCTTTTAATATAAACGAATTTGAACCTTAAATATTAGAAATTAAATCTACATAATTGTTATTCAGAAGTGTATTTTATTAAGGAGAAGGAAACCGTTCTTTTATCATTTCTCATCTGTACATATTTTTAATAATTTTCATTTTAATCATGTATTAATATTCCAAATACATTTACATGTATAAATATAATTTTTGATTTTATGATAAGTGAAGATGCTGCCGCGCAATTGATTCGCGTTATTGAAGATGTAAACAATTATGCATATAGCTTAAATCAACTTAAGAATGATCAGGGAAAGCCAAAATACCTGAATATTGAAAAAACAGATAAAAATATTCCACAATACCAAATTAGTACTCCATTAATTAAGATCTTTACGATGATATTCCTTTTACAATTGTATTTTCCTGTAATACTATATTGCCATGTACAAGTTGCCAGGTCAACGGAACATTCTTAACGATACAGGAAACACGAGGTAAAGTGGCTTAATACTTATGCTTATGTCTATGCTTACGCGGTGATGGAGAAGGTGGGCTATTAGCTCTGTGCTTTGATGTCCGTGGAGGAGGTGGTGGTGATAACGAGGGTGATCTAGCCCGCCTCTTTCTGTCGCTCCTTTCACTGGTCGGCGATCTACGAGATACCCTGGATGAAAAGGAGGGCGAAGGGGTCCGACGAATACGCGGTGGAGATGGCGTTACTGGAACTCGCTTTTTATATGGTGACCGTGATCTACGTTTACCACGGGGTGATCTACTGCGTGATCTGAAATTTGTAAGATGCAGAATACATGAGATACTTGAACAATATTTATAATAAAATACGCTATGCTACGTAATTAAAGGATTCCTAAATCTCGATTAAAAAAAAAGTCGATATCTGAAGTATTGTAAAACAGTAACTTTCACCGTTATTTACTAGCTCAATTGTTTAAAACACAGTTGTTTCTATCGTTAGAAGCCTACAACCTTCACTTAAATAAATACAATTGGAGACAAATATTTACCGGTATCTATTACTTTTGGACGATGGACTTGAACTTCGCCTTCGATCCCTATAGTGGCTCGGAGATTCTGGAGTAGTACTTCGCTTTTTTTCTCTTCTTCGTTCATCTTCACGCTCTTCACTCTTTACATCCTTCATTTCTCTTTCACTCTAGAATAAAATCTCACTTGTAATTATAGAACTTTTATTAAATACTAGATCGCTAAAAGCAGCAAAATTCCACCTTTCTTATAAGTTTCTTTCTATAATGTTCGACCTGTCCTTGAATCGTCATCCCAGATTTTAAAGTTCTCCTGCCACTTTCTAGTTCATCTTGGTATTGCATTATCTTAACTTCTATTTCACGTAACCTACTTCTTCTTTCCTCGTTGTAATCTCTACCACTATTGAACCAAAGAGCATCGTAACTAAATTTCTAAAAAAAAAAAATGGAAAATGATGAAACATGACATTATTCGTTACCTGGAGTCCATACTAGTATCTTGAGAATTTGAATCATCGTTTTGGCCTAATTCTTCCCATTTACTTGTCGTCATAGCTTGTGCCTCAACCTAGAGCAACAAAACGATTTATTTGAAAAATTAAGGAATACATAGCGTAATATGTAGAAAAATGTTGGTGTGATACATAATAGAAAAATGGTCAGCTAGTGGATTTCAATGTTTTCAGCTTTTTTTCGGTTACATTCACCCCTATAACTTCATTCCACTGTCATCAAAGCAGCTACTACACATCGCACTCCTTTTTGTAAAACAGTAACTATCTTAACCTGATCAGGATCGACAGTTTCCCATCGAGATGGTACGAAACCCGCGGGAATAGATGATTTTCTGTCATCCTCTTTGCTTCGTACGTTTGAGGAATCATCTTCATCCATAGGAACACCATCTATGTCATCGTCCACTGAAAGCGCAAGTGCACTTAGTATATACAGGTGTAAATGTTATTCGGTGAATACTTAAGAATAATAAAGATTAATCTCTTGAAGATCCAAATCGCAGAACGAAAATAATTTTTTTTTTTTAGAAATGAGCCTTTGCGCGGTAGAATTGAAATCTTAACACAATGTTTTTGTGGATTTTACCAATGTATTATGTTAAAAAATGTCGTGCATTTTCTTGTACTTTTCTTAAACTAATTCGAAATTCTGTGATTTCTATTATGGCATTGCTGCCCACACAAACGTAGGGCTGCTTCATAAAACCGTATCCGACGCAGACACGGATGACGTGTGACATACTGATCCTGGAGCAGTAGTGTAGGAGTTAATGTATAATTTATTCTTACTGGGCACGCCATCAATGTCATCATAGTTGGACGTTTGCGGAGTTAAGCCATGTTTCATGGCACCTTTAAGAAGAGCAGCACCGTCTAGCGGTACTCCGTCCAAATCCTCTGCACCATCTCCATCGACATCGGATAAGGGTGCTCCATCAATATCTTCATCGTTCTCTGGCTCAGGTTCATCTGCCTACAAATATAGGATTATCTTTGTTTACTTTCTTTACCTTTCTGAAGAAGAATAAATGGCAGCATGGAAGAGCAGATTTACCAGAACAAGACCAAGGAAGGCATTTTGTAACTTAACAAGAAAGTCACGTGGATAAACGGCCCAATCTTCCCATGCCCTAAACATTCTCATCACTCGAACTTTAAATCCTTCTGCCTTTAATCTACTGTCGAACTGTTTATAAGCTTGATGAACTTCATTAAATATATCTAGAAGTCGACTTTCAAACCTACGTTATGTGTTTATTCATTAATATTGGTTTGTGTGTAAAAGTTAATATATCATTTTCGAAAACATTTTAATGTAAAGCAACTTACGCCTTTCGATAAATAGTAGCATTATTTACTTTGACGCCGCAGTTATGTAATATATCAGATATAAGATATAATCGCGCTATTTTCTTATTGACCGGAGTTTGCAGTATAGATAGCGATTCCGAAATACAGTCACAAATTTCTTCCGCTGCTTCAGCATGTTCAATGCAAAAAACCATTGCTTCTGCAACCTTTATTCTTTCGGGTGATATGTTTCGTAATAAATCTTCCAATCGGTCTCGTTGGCTAAAAAAAAAAAATGTTTTTTAAAGACTTTATTCGACAAAGATAAAAAATTAGTGGGGAGCGTATCAAGATAGAAAAGTGCTTTGTTTCCTCACGCAATTCTAAAAGTATGCTTGTTATACTAGTTTTAGTTCTTGTATAAAATATAAGATGAACCTGTGAAATAAGATCAACGTTTAATACCTATTCGACAAACTGCCCCTTCTGGGTTCTTGTCTTTCTTCCATTTCAATCAGTTCATCAGGCATTCCTTGCGTCCATGGATTAATAGGAGGTGGTCTCCACACGCTTCCGCCTTTGAACATTCTGAAGTCTTCCGTGCGCCATTCCTTCTGGCCATCACCTTGTAAAATGGAATATAACTTCCATCGATAATAAATATGCGCTGGAGAATAATTTTCGAATAAAAACCTAAAATTTGTAAAATTATTGTTCGGTCATGGAGTAGGGAAGTATTAGCGCGTTTTATAATTATTCGACGTTGGGCAAACCTAAACATTGGATTGTTTAGCTCCCGATTCATGATCATTGCTTCAAACATTGGGCCTTCTCGGATCACGAATTCTACCATTCTGTGTATCAACATAACTAAGTTTCTGGAACAATGATTTTCGTACCAGAATTATACCTTGATTTTTTTTACATATTATTATATTTAATATCAATATTTAAAGAGTAAAAGATTAAAATGTACCTTTCTGTTGGAATAACCACCTTAACCACGGCATTTTGCAAAACCTGTAACAATATTTAGTAAACTTAAACTATTGTAATTTATTGAATGCCTTAATTTAAATATTGGCTTGAGAAATAAGTCCATGGACGTTTTTTGTAAAAGTATCAAAAGCACTTACTTTTACAATCCAACTCAATTACATTCAATTAATTATTTATTCCCCTTCATTGTTGACTACTTTTTGACAGCGGTCGCGTGGAGCAGTTTGTCAATTCCAGATCTGCAAATCTTTACCGTTATTCCATGACAGGAAATGCATTTGAAAGTGAGCGAAACAAGTGATAATCAGCTAGTGCCAGATCAGGAGAATACGGCGAGTTTGAAAGTATCCGTGTGAAACCCTTTCAAATGCATTTCGTGAAGTTTCAATCAATAACGGTCAAAATTTGCAAAATTGGTTCATCAATTTGTTCGCCTCCAAGGACGCGGCTTTTTACCGATGTGGAATTCACAAACTGCCCGACCACTGACAAAAAGTAGTGAATAACGAAGAGGAATACATAATTAATTGTATTTACGTAATTGAGTTTTGTTGCAAAAATAAATGGTTTTTGTATTTTTTAGAAACAGCACGAACTTATTCCTAAATCCCATAGTTTCGGTTCCTAGCATAATTCTCAGCAACTCTATGCAATATACAAGGTGTTTCAATTAACTGGAAACGGTGGAATATCTCACGTGGGCTTGAAGTTACAGAAAAAATGTTCTTACAGAAGTTGTTTGATGTTAAGTGGTTTTTTCCCCTAATATAAATAATTTTTCTCTAGGGGTAGTGGTGGTGGAAATATAAAAAAACAAGTTAATTTTCGTAAATGGAACGTTGTACTTTCTGTCCATAATATGATAGCGCTCCCGGAGACAAATAGAATGGTCATCACGATATCATTCGATGCAGTAGAATTGTCATAAATCAGGTTCTAAGTAGTCAGAGCAACGCATTAAAATAAACAATATAAGCAATGCTCGAGCTTCTTATCTTTCCTTGCCTCGTAATCCTTACAAGTACTTCTAATTTCTACGTAACTGTGCATATCCATCCATATCAAGTCGACAGTCCAAATGGCAGATTTTTGCAAATATTTCGAAAACTAAGGCCGACCGCCGGTTATATGTATAGAAAAAAAGTTGCTCAAAGCATTCATTTCGGCAGCATATTCTAAAATTATTGAAATCGTTGATGGCGTAACGGATTGATAGCTTCAACATCTATTATAACACTGACATTTCAATAGGAGGAACATTTTATCAAAAACTAGAAGCACTTGTAAGATTAAACCGCCTCCTCTACACTGGGAGACATTGTTCGGAGACACGTGTCCGTGGACAGCCAGAGTGAACTGTTCGCGGACAACGGGGGTCCGTGGAGAGTCCACGTACAAGCATTCACCTGTATTCTAAATCGTCGAGTCTCATCCAGAGCGACAGAAAAGTTATCCGCGGACACGTACCCCTGGAAAACCCATAAATTATTTGCCAGTAACCCTACTTGATTAGACGCAACACAAAGCTCAAGGGTCAGCTCAAGTGGTTCGCGGACAAGAATTAACTTGAAATTGGAGGAGACAGCCTTTACGGCTACGGACACAGCTTCGAATCTTTGGGAATACGTATGCAGAACACAACATATAATATACATATTTTATACAACATTTGAAAAGTTAGCCATTTTCTGATTCTATTTATTAACTTGCAAATTGCAAGAGCTGAGCTTCACAGACTACGACAGTAACTTCAACCTGCACTTTGTCTGGGTATATAGGGTGTCACAGAACTCCTGCAAGAGCGGGGAAGGTGTGATTTCGGAGGTGATTCTAAGCAACTCTTTCCTTTGCCAAAACTTTGTTCGGTTTTAAACTATTAATGAAAAACACTAACTAATCTGAGCACACGTTGAGCCCGTGCTCAACCGCGAGAGTGTCGAGGCCGCGGTCGAGCGCATCATGATCTGCTTTCAGCTTAGCGTGCGCTTTACGCGTGCTCCAACTGGTCAGTATTTTTCGTTAACAATTCAGCAACGAAACCTTAAGCAAAGGTTTGGCGAAGGAAAAAGTTGTTTAGGATCACATCGGGAACCCCCCGTTCTTAGCTTTTACAGTAGTTTTGGGACAGTCTGTACTATAATAAATGTATTGTATGTTCCTGGGGCCACATGCAATACATGCGCTTGGCTCTGCAGAGTACGTGTTACAAATCCATTGTATTAGGATACGGCAGTCAGTGGACAGTTGTCTACTTCCATCTAGGAATTATTACAAATAAGTAATACTCAAAAACATAGAAAATTTTTACATAATATAAAATCCCCGAAAGTATTGAAGCATGTTTAATGAAAAAATGTTGCATTCTGGTTTTGGACAATCCAAAAACGAGTTATGACAACATTTTTATCATCATTTTTTAATTTTGAAAATCTGTATCCTATAGCTCATAATATGTTTAAATAAAGTACAACACCGCAAATTGATTGAATATTTAGTTTTTTAACAAATCCGTTTTTGAAAAATAGTTGTTTCTTCGGTTCGTCACAGTAGTCTAACCCCTTAACCCTTCAGCGCCATCCGCTATACGCCACATCGACTGAGCTCAATCTTTTTTTCACACTGACACCAATCAACATCAGACGATGCCGCTACCGTTTTGAACGTAACCGCGGTACTCTAAATGACGTATCGAGGCTAACCCAACAATGTTAGTGACAAAAAGACGAAACAGTTTGGTATAGATTCGCATAGGACCCTCGTGGCACAGCGGCAAGAAAACTTCGGCTAGGTCGTGACGCTGAGGGGTTAAGAATCGCCAGGGAAGATAAGAAGCGCGAGAATTGTTTATATTGTTTATTTTAATGCGTTTTTCTAACTACTTTGAATCTGATTTATGACAATTCTACTGCATGGAATGATATCATGGTTGCATATCATTATATGTATACTGTTGGCCAAAACCATCCTCACCCCACTTTAAAACAGAATAGCTTTTCTATAATTGCACCGAACGACTTGAGAGTCTGCAAGAAGATAAAAGGATTAGTTTACTAGATATCGTGTTTCTATCGCTTTGAAAAAATCGAAAATTTGGAAATTAGAAGAAAAAAATAGTGAGTCACTTTTTCGACTTTTTGACTGAGCTTGTAATGAAAATTTTAAAAAGGCATCTTATTGGAAATCTATGTTAAATATATGTATCCTGAAAATTTCATCCAAATCGGTTAACGTTGCTGTGAGATATAAACGTTTAAAAAATTTTCACTATAATCTCAGTTAAAAAAGTGAAAAACAAAATCCACTATTTTTTTATTGTAATTTCGAAATCTACGGCTTTCTCAAAACGATAAAAACATAACACATTGTAAATAAATCCTCCTACTTTGTTACAAAACCTCAGGCAGTTCGGTTCAATTATAAAAAAGATTATTGTGTTTTAAGGGAAGGGTGGGAATACTTTTGGCTAACAATGTTTTTGTATCAACAATAGCTGTCATATTATGAATAAAAAATACAGAGTTGTTCTATTTAAAGAAATTAATTTGGCTCTGATATTTCCCCCACCACTACGCCTACAGCAAAATTATTATTATCGCATAATGTCCCTCTAGATACCAAACAATTTGTTTATAGCTTTAGAATCTCGTGAGATATTACAGTGTTTCCAGTTAAACGAAACATCTTGTATGCATAAGTACAGAAATTATTTACTGTACCATCACAAAAAATGCGTACATCATTTTCAAATTAAATTATCAAAGTTAATCTTAGATACGATATACAATCTTTACTACGATTCACTACGATGAGAGTCGTACACTCTCATCAAAGGGTATAGCCGGGTAAGGGGGTCAAAAGTGCCCCTAAACCAATTTCGATTTGCCCTGGAGCATTCGATAGCTTATCAAAAAAGTACAATGTGTGCCAAGTTTCAGCTCCATATCTCGACTAGGGGGCGGAGTAGTAATTGCCAAAAACCAAAAATCACATTTTTGACCAATTTCTCTCATCTGCGTGGATGGAAAATTTTGAAAAAAATCAGGGTCCCCTTAATTAATCAACCACATATTATGAAATTTTTTCAGATTTTTAAATTATAAAATCAATCTGTGAAAAATAAAAAATGATGAAAAATGCCGATTTGGGAATGAAGGAGTCGCGGTACTAGATTCATATTTTTTTAGTAAGTACATCTTGTTGGTACTATTGTAATGAATTTTTTTCACATTTTTCGGTTTGGTGCGCCATAGTTACAAAAAATCAAAAACTAACTTTTTCCTTGTCTCTTGCGTGCCCCAGTCACTTATACAGCGATTTTTGGTACATTCTTGATCAGATAAATGCTTTATGGAATGCTCAACGTTTCTACGCATAGCAAACAAATACAGGAACTAATGAAACTAAATAAACCGAACCATTTGTCATTACGTCATGCGCATTACACTCCGTAATACGTAAGGGATTTTCAAGAGCGTCGGTGCTCTTCGAGCCCTTTTTAGGTAACCTTTTTTGCTTTTTTTTTAATTCCTAACTACATCAAGATGTTCAATGTTAGTTTAAAAATGTTTTAATAATTTTTTTTAATATTTTAGTCTGTAGTGTACGTAAATACGACTTTGGGGTGTTCTTTATGCTACCGTTTCAATTACGGTATTGTTTAACATTTCCTACGCTAAAGTAATATGTGTGAAGGATTTGCGAATCTCTCACATTTAATAGTTGTAGATGTATTGTGTTAAAGATACTTATCTTTAATAATTATAGATAGGTAGCAGCGAAAATAGCTCGTGATGTCCTCAGTGCTTCTTTTAGTTTGTTCAGTTCCTTTTCCCCATACTCTATCGATTATATGCAACCGTAGAATTATTGATATTTTCTAATATTAAGCACACATGTAGTGTTTGTTTTAAAGCTACTTACCTTTAAGAACTATGGATGAGAAATACTGGATGTCGCACGAAGTTCGGTAGCTTCTTTTACATATCAATGAAAAAGGTAAGTATCTATGAAGCAAAGTCTACACATATGTTCAATATTAGAAATTATAAGTAATTCTATATTTCTATTTAATTGTTAGGGTATGGGGACATCACGTGCAACATCCAGTATTTCTCATCCATAGTTCTTAAAGATAAGGATCTTTAAAACAAAAACTACATGTGCGCTTAATATTAGAAAATATAAATAATTCTACGGTTGCATATAATTGATAGAGTATGGAGAAAAGGAACTGAACAAACTAAAAGAAACACTGAGGACATCACGAGCTACTTTCGCTGCTGCTTATCTATAATTATTAAAGATAAGTATCTTTAACACAATCCATTTACAACTATTAAAGGTAAGAGATTCGCAAATCCTTCACACATATTACTTTAGCGTAGGAAATGTTAAACAATACCGCAATGGAAACGGTAGCATAAAGAGCACCCCAAAGTCACATTTTCGTACACTACAGACTAAAATATTAAAAAAAAAGAAAGCAAAAAAAAGTTACCTAAAAAGGGCTCGAACCTACAGAAAGTCACCGCAGCGGGTTGGCAGTCATGTACTTTGCCGCAGGACCACCGACGCTCTTGAAAATCCCTTCCCTATTATGGAGTGTAATGCGCATGACGTAATGACAAATGGTTCGGTTTATTTAGTTTCATTAGTTCCTGTATTTGTTTGCTATACGTAGAAACGTTGAGCATTCCATAAAGCATTTATCTGATTAAGAATGTACCAAAAATCGCTGTATAAGTGACTGGGGCACGCAAGAAACAAGGAAAAAGTTAGTTTTTGATTTTTTTAACTATGGCACACCAAACCGAAAAATCTGAAAAAAATTCAATACCATAGTACCAATAATATGTACTTATTCGAAAGATATGAATCTAGTACCGCGACTCCTTCATTCCCAAATCGGCATTTTTCATCATTTTTTATTTTTCACAGATTGATTTTATAATTTAAAAATCTGAAAAAATTTCATAATATGTGGTTGATTAATTAAGGGGACCCTGATTTTTTTCAAAATTTTCCATCCACGCAGATGAGAGAAATAGGTAAAAAATGTGAGTTTTGGTTTTTGGCAATTACTCTCCCCCTAGTCGAGATACGGAGCTGAAACTTGGCACATATTGTACTTTTTTGATAAGCTATCGAATGGCACCAAATCGAATTTGGTTTAGGGGCACTTTTGACCCTCTTATCCGGCTATACCCTTTGCGGTAAGTCCTTTCTGTACAGAACTTACATATGACCTTTGAACTCTTACCAATAGAAAAAGATTACCTTTTCAAAATTTTCCTTTTCCGGGGGGTCTGTAGCCGGAAGATTACGAATTCGAGGTACCTATGATCACATTTTACATTTTTTTTTTTATTTACAATGATATTTCACGAATAACTTATTCATGCGGTATCAGCCATTCACGTATAAAAAAGAGCCGAAATAGTTAAAGGAAGTGACCATGTAACAACTTATAAGCACTTAGATAGGTGAAGCGAAATTACTTTTGTAAATACGTATACAGGGTGCGTTATGCAATTGGGACCGGTTTCATCTCAAATTTGATAGAAAAATAGAAAAACAATTGTTAAGGGAAAAGTTGAGCGGCATAATGGTGTCTATTTTCCTAGAACTTTATACTCCTCATAAGTGCAACGATGCACCTAAAAAATATAAATGCATCTTTTTAAAAAATGGAATTGCATATATTTTTTCATTTGTATCAATTCCTGGTAGCATTCTGCGTAAAAAAGTATTATGTTCACCCTGTCGAAAAACTATTGTTTCGTGGAATATCTGACACTCTCTTGGATCTTAAACTCGAAAACTCTAGTGATCACTAAGCTCTTCACTTTGTTACTGACACTTTATCGTCACAACAAGTGGCTCATGCGGTAACTACGTATTGTGAATATTAGTGGGCGGGTGATAGGAAATCGGCAACCCTTAGTTTATTTCACAATCTAGAGTTTAGTATTTGCGACCATTTGTTTCTATGAAATACTTGCAAGAACGGATTAGATTACATTGTTCAAACATAAGCAGTGATGGAATGAATTCCGTTATGAAAAACATAAAGGAACGTTGTGCGAAGTTTACTATGTGAGTTGGAACATCTTTAATGCGGTAACTACACTACGTATAAAAAATGTGAGATTTTTTAACGCAGAATGCTACGAGGGGTTGGTTTAAGTAAAAAAATATAAGCAGTTCCATTAAAACTAAGGTGAATTGTTTGTCAATTTTTTTCTATCCCCCATCAAATCTCAGATATAACCCATTCCAGTTGCGTGATGCACCCTGTATTACAACAAAAGTTAAATTACGCAAGTGCTCCTATCAGAGTAGAAGAGTAACTCTAATGACGTTACACAACTTATTTGTACAGTTTATGAACAGATAACAGATAAATAACACCTGATAAGGTGTATTGGAAGATAAACAAAGCCTCAAGAAAAGTTAATTTACCCCGTGGATATGGATCTAATAATGTGAGATAAGTGGAACGACCTGGCTACTTCACAGTTCTAGGTTGCCCCGTACAATATTTCGCATCTCGAGATGTAACGGCTTTGAAATACTTATTTTAAAGATGGGCTTGAAACGGAGCCATTTTGTTCTGAGAAATGTTTTCGCACAATAATAAATGTAGTCAGATATCTAGGTGATCTCAATTATCTAGTCAATGTTGCATAAGTAGGAGGGCAGTATCATTAAACGTTATAAAATACAACGTGCATTCACGTTACGCATAGCGTACGCGGCACAAGTTACTTAAAGCAGATGAAAAGTTTAAGATTTAAATATATGTACAACGTGTTCGGCAATAGGTGGGCGAAATGTTAAGAACTTTTTCCGTTGCCAAAATTTTAGTCAAGGCTTCGTTTTTGAATTATTATTTTGAATTATTATGTCACAAGAGTGTTTGGTCTGGGTACGACGATCGAACCCACCCTCTTCCAGCCGAGCCTGCGCTCTGATTGGACAGTATTTTTTTATTAATAATTTAAAAATGATCCTTTAACCAATGTTTTAGCAAAGGAAAAAGTTGTTCATCTCAGCAATCATCCCTTAAAATTTCTCTCACTTGTTGTTTAACGCATATAACGTATGTGGTCTGCATAAACCCATATGCGTCATTTATACATATACTCTACATGCTTCAGAATGCTTTCTGTTTGATGGTGTAAGCCTTTATTTGATTGAGCTTACTACGAGCACTGCTGGCACGAAGAAGCCATACAAAGTGACCACTCAACTATGGAAGCTTTAAGGTCCATTTATACAGATGCGTGGCGTGTGCGGTGCCGATGCGGGTTTTGGTATATTCTGCTAACAGTTTTCTGGCCTACGATATTTGTGCGTGTTCCGGACCGAAATCGATTACCACAGTTTTAAATGGAGCAGTTGCGGGACCCGGACGGAGCACGCAGAGCTACTTGAAAAAGTTGCGTTCAAGAGGCCCAATTTGGTCCCTTTGGTGTATTCCTATTTTTTTCGACGTGGCACGGTCGCCACGCTGACTTGTGTATACAAAGTGCATTCTCCCTACACAAGAAATACAATTCGGTTAGCTTTTGTTTAGTCTTGATTAAATTAATTTTAACGAACTTCTGAGATTTTTGTAATTAAAATGGCATCAAACACGACACAAATCGCTTAGCTTTTTGTTATACTATAATAAGACGGTTGGTCTGTACTTTTGCCTTATACATATGTATAAGCATGCGTGTTAATCTTCACAACTTATAATTTTTAATAGTATGATTTCGCGCAAAACATTATTTGATATGCAATCCCGGTTTTCATTCCCAATTCGATAAAAGGATGAGAAAAAATCCTACGTGAAAGTTGAAGTGGTCGTTGTAAAGGGGAAACTTGGGGCTACGAATTCATGATGATTTGAGTTGCGGAAAATTGTTCAACATCCGTACAAGCGTTTGAATTTGTTAAATTTCCTAAGAAAAAGAGACTTTATCTTTCCATTAGTTACGTAAGGCAAAAACATTTCTGAAAGAATGAACTCTGGACCCTGAAAGTAGAGGCATTGCACCTTAAAATGAGGGTACGTGGATTGCTACACTATCTATTTTCATCAAGT
The DNA here is from genome assembly GCA_023838395.1 of Holcopasites calliopsidis. NCBI lineage: Eukaryota > Metazoa > Arthropoda > Insecta > Hymenoptera > Apidae > Holcopasites > Holcopasites calliopsidis. The sequence goes on from JALHAQ010000100.1 coordinate 26,716, forward strand.
TATGACATTTTAAACATCAACAATTTTTTATGTCATAATGCAGAGCCGAAGCAGATGAGCTAAAAATTTGTTTCTATGACTGAAATCAGCACGAATTTGTGATCTCAAGAGGGCCCTTTACAACGACCACCTGAATTTTCACGTAGGATTTTTTGTCATCCTTTTATCGAACTGGAAATAAAAATTGGGATTGCATATCAGAGAATGTTTTGCGCGAAATCATACTATGAAAAATTATAAGTTGTGAAGATTAACGTGCATGCTTACATGTATAAGGCAAAAGTACAGACTGATCGTCCTATCATAGCATAACAAAAAGCTAAGCAATTTGTGTCGTGTTTCATGTCATTTCAATTATAAAAATCCCAGGAGTTTATTAAAAATAATTTCATCAAGATTAAACAAAAGGTAACAGAATTGTATTCCTTATGTAGAGAGAATGCACTTTGTATACACACGTCAGTGTGGCGACCATGCTCCGTCGAAAAAATAATACACCAAAGGGACCAAATGGGTCTCTTGGAAGCGACCTTTTCTATGGTAATCGATTTCGGTTCGAGGCACGCACAAATATCGTAGGCTAGAAAACTGTTAGCAGAATATACCAGAACTTGCACCCGCACCGCACACGCCACGCATCTGTATAAATGGACCTTTAATCTACTCCATGTAATTTGCACTGAATTAAAAAAAAAATGTCCGTAGCCAAAGCGGTTAAATATTCACAATAAAGGACCCAGCTGCAATTACTTTGATCTTGAAATACGTTGTTATGGTCATTATTTTGAATAACTTTTCTTATACATATTACAGTTGCTCAGCATTAGTTTTCGAGATATTTGCAAAAAACTTCAGTAACTATTAGTAGACCCCTTTGTTCTGAGAGAGAGCATACGACTATGCAGAATATTTGCAGTGCGCGTAGATTAAGTAGGCCCTACACAAAGAGACTTGCCTTATGGCGAGGTGTTTGAGATGAGGCGTCCAGAAACTGTCTCATGGTTTTGAGAGACCATACAATTATCATACCAGAAAATTAGATTTGGCATAGGATAAGAATGACCGGTACAGCAACATACATGATGAATGATTGAAAACGGAGAAAACGCGAGCGGTTTTTGCTGCGACAACTACCGACGCAGGGGTGACATGCGTTCTAGACACCGAGGTAAAGATTGACGATATAAACAAAATAGGTCCGTGGTCTCCCGCCGAAGAGGAAGCTTGCCCTACAGTTAGATAAAAATATCGCCAAAGTGATCCAATATAAACTTAACTACTTCCCATACCGAAAAAATGTGTACATATCGAAATGAAGTTCTAAAGAAATCGTTATTTTCAGGAATATTTTATTATAGAAGGAATTTACTACGTTTCTAGGATATAAATTACAAATTCGAAGTAAATATCTGTTTTTCTGGAAATCGACCAATTTTTGGGCACTTTTCACTGATTTACATGATATTTTTCTCACCTTCTATGCACATGGCTACTGCTACATCAATCGTACAACTTTTTTACACCTACTACCTTTTCAATTCGAAGTTGTGTGAATTCTGAATGTACTAGTTTGAGGCCATGTGGTGGTTTCAATGGACCTCGCCCCGTATAAAACCATGGGCCTCATAAGGCCACGAGATGTTCTCTGGAGACCTCCAGAGACTTTGTCTCAAGACACGCCTCAAGGCAAGTCTCTTCCTATAGGACCCGATATCGTCATGATTTCTTGCGATAAAGAACGGGATTGGTAGCACGCTTATCCCGTGAAGCGTTGCGCGAGATGCCCATTTCATTTACGAGAAAAATTGGGCGCGATTGCCGTACACATACGTAGAGTGGTGACAAAGATAGAGACTTTTCTTGCTTATTTCTAGTTGTTAGATAGAATCATTCTTCACGTCATGCATTCGTGGAAGTGCAGAACGAATCAACTCGTTATAATCATTGTTCTTGGAAATTTTAACCTTTGAGTTGGATGCTTTTTTAACTCAGCCTTAATTCTGCCTATTTAAATACCTTGTGCCTGTCTCGGCGATGTGGTTGAGCATTAAATGGAAGACCAGATGGCGGCGGTGGTTGCGTGATCTCCATTAAAGCAGGTGGAATGTAGATGGGATAAGGAGGAATCGGTACACTTTTACCCCAGCCTAGCTTCATCTCATATTGCATGATATCACGACCTAATTCATATTATATTATAATGGAACAATGAACAAGAGAATTCAGGAAAATGAGAATTGTCATAAAAAATGACTGTTTTTAGTCCATTAAAACAATACATGCAATCACTAAACTATTGCTTGGTGCGTCATTGAGTGCAAGGGTACTGTTTACCCTCGTCACTGCATCAGACGATGCAATTTACATAAAATATTTATTGTCTAAAATAAATAAATGATGAATTTTTCTGAGAAACAATTCTCATTCATTGAGTCTATGTACTATTTTTGCCGTATGCTTTGCACTAATGTTGAAATTATTCAATTCTTGTAAAAATATGTCTTCACAGTTACTAAGATAATTTGGTCAATTTCTTACCATTAAGATTTTTCAGTGCCCTTTCCCCATCTTTGCGACTCATAAATGCAACGAAACCACAATTCCTTTGTCTTGCCTTCTCTTCATCACTACGTGGCCACATAATTTTAATGCTAGCCAACGGACCATATTTGCCAAATATTTCCATGAGCTGTTGTTCTGTAATCTACCGTTACATACATTATTGTAGGTGAAATCAAGCAAACTTTATTCTTTTCGACATTATATGTATAAGGCATGTTACGTAAAATTTTGTATTCACCATGCTCCTGAATTCTTTCCAATAGTCGCGGAATTTTATATTACTGTATGATCATCTAGAATTGTTTTTACATCGTTACAATCTTTCTTAACATTTTTAACTACTTCGCACAGAGGAACTATGTCGTACTCGAATAGTAATAACAATTGTATTTTCATTTTAAAGCATATTACAATCAGCCGTAAATAAATAATTCTACAGGAATAAATACATAAATAGGTCGCAAACTAATTTTGGTATGTACTGTTAACTGCTTTACAATACTCAGTAAATAATGCAACAGAAGATATATCAAGACGTAAAAGAGACGACGTTATCAGCTCATTAATGACACCTTGCACATAGGAAATAAGCTCAAATAATAAATTTAATGTGTACCTTTGGATTTAAGTTCCCCAAATAGAGATTCGTCGTGTTAGGATCTCCATTGTCGAATGATCCATCTGCAAACGACAGCCGGTCTATATTTTTAATACAATTTTATTATTAGGACAGGACGTATCCAAGACTTTAGAAAAGGGTACTGTTTACCCTCGTATATCAGGGCAAGGAGACGTGGATCATCGATAAGGTTATGTAGGTTATTCTTTCGTGAATCAGGATATGAGGATGTACCACCTAATATGTTCCAATGCGTTTAAATTGTTAATATTAAGGCAAAATATAATTATTTACTGAACTTATTACTTTACCTAGCGTGACACAATATAACAATAAAATAAATTATAAACGCTTCTTCAAAATTAGCAATAGAGGAATTTCAGAGCAAGTGTAGTTATGCAAGTTTTTAATAAAATATATTTATGCAAAGTTACCTTCCACACATTTTAATGCTGCTAACATTGGATCTTCTGACTGAGCGGATATGACACTTTTCACTGCACCTTTATATTTATGCCTCTCTTCACGTTCCTCTTGTATCATTTTTAATTCTTCTTTGAATAATTCAAGATTGCTTTTCTTCTTTTCACCTTCCTTTCTCTTCTTTCCTAATCTATCTAACTTCCTCTCATTCGATCCCAATAACCTTGCATATTCTTGTGCTTGTTCTGCTGATGATCTACTATCAACAAGTTCTGATATCTTTGACTGAGGTTTGTAAAGTTTCCCTTTCTCTCTTGTATCCTCCTCTTAAAGAAATATTTGTGCCACCATAAATAAGTGAAATAACAAGTGTAGGTCACAATTATAAACTATTCACGTAATACATCCAAAATATAGACTATAATACTATTAACAATGAAGTGTAATAGTATTTTTGCTACCACAGTCGAGATATCTAATCACATCTATGTCACTTATGCAAAATTCAGGATAAGGTGTCCTACGTCACGCTAATGGTTGTGCATGCTATGGACGAAACATCTTGCATCTTTCATTTATTACTCTTGATCTAGCTGCATCAATGGAAAAGTGTCCCCTAAATAGCGTTCGCATGATTACTATACAGGGTACGGCCAAGTAACATGTACAAGTTGGCAACAGGTGTTTTCTTATGAAAAAACAGGAACAAAATATGGAATAAAATTGTTTCATTTAAGGCTTTGTTTTTGAGAAAATCGAGTTTGAAAATCCGATACGTACGTATACTGTATATATCTCGCCCGTGGTACCAAAATGGTTAACTTAACGCAGTATATGCAGGAATCTGTGCACGATCATACTGAGAAAAACTTTCATGTAAAGTTTTATTTTCCTTGTGGTCCTACGTGGAATTTGCCTCAACACTGCGTTTCATTGCAGTCGGTCCTATGCCAAGCTGGTCTTTGTAACGAGTTTGAAAACAGTGACAAATATTGAGTTTAATGGCAAAATGAGTACAGACCGGTTGGAATGAAACAGCAAAAATAATTTAGGCCATGCAAGGTTGAAACACTTTGAATGAAAGTTCATGTTTCAAAGTACAAATATGCAGCAGTGCGATAAAATTAACATACGCCGTTTGCCAGCATCGTAAGTTCCTGCTTTTACCCAAACTTTGCTTGTAGTTTTATTAGGTGTTTCTTGAAAAGTTGCTACGAATTCTTCAAATGCCTATTTGTGTGCATGTAAGAAAAACAAGTATTTAAATATTTAAACAGTTACGTACTGAATGATTATAATTCTTTATAGTACATTCAATAATACTCACTTGAGCTGCAGCTTGTTCTTGCTCCTTCTTACGCTGTTCCTCCAATTCTTTCTTACTTAACAGTCTTTTTCCCATTGTGCCAATGGAAAATGCCTTCAGCTTTTGTTCAGCAATTTGCTATATATTTAAAGCAATCGATATTTTAAGACGGCTTATGAATAGAGAAATGAACTTAAGATATAGAAGAAATTTATTGTTCTACCTTCATGATAGTTTTATCAGCCATTTAGAAGTATCTTAACCTAAAACATTAGCAATCGGTCATTTTGTTAGGGGTTAAAAATTAGGAAACAAATCATTTCCAAAAGGACATTTCATAGAAATTTTCGTAGCAATTCTAGAGTATTGTGTAACGCAATATACAAAATTGTACGGTATATACACATACGTAGGAATCAGGTATTGTAAGAATACAATAAATAACTATACCTTACGATATACGTTAAAATGTTAAATATCTTTACAATTAGGCATTATCATAAAATAATCATTTGAATCCGTTCAAAAATACTGATTCCTCAACATCTTTTACATTCAACTCCAAGGAAACTGTACGAATATACGAATTATATCTTTTGTTCACAATTTCGTGATACTCTATGACCCATGGCCACATATAACAACGATAGACACCGCGTACAACAGCATTTTAACGTACTAAATATGAACAAAATGGCGGCCGAATGGAACAGTCTCTCGCCACCTATCATTATACCGTCCAATCGCGCGAAATATGTATGTACATACGCATACAAATCCATTTGAATCGTAAACCAAATTATTCGCTATCATTATAAATAATTTACAGATCAGGGCTCCCAAAAGCGTTTTGTGTTAGTGCAAACTGTGAAAAGTGCAAGAGGTGCAAGATGATAGGATACGTGTTAGAACTTCTTATGCGGTATCACGCTTTAATCATTATCATAGCTGCTTGCTAATTATTATACGATCTTATCAGAGAGGAAATGAGAGTGCTCACGCCATAAGAACTGGTTGCCTCGAGCGAGATGCTGCCCTCAGCTTGTAAATTGCAGGGATCTGCCCTGTTTGGTTTCATGCTAGCATGTACAAAAACCCATTTCGTTCCATCATAGGAGCAATCTGCCCTGTTTGGTTCCGCGTTAGCACAGACAAGAATCCATTCGAATCCGTCGGAGTAGAATCTGCCCTGTGTGGTTGCACGCTAGTCATTTCACGATTCCACAGTTGTTACGGCCGTAATTGTCGACTTATTTCGAACTCATAGCGAATATTAATATTCTCGTGAAACTAAATTAGTAGCGATTTGTATAATCTATAACACTGTTCAATACGAATTTTGTTTTGTAATAACCACTAGGTGACCCTTATAGTGTAACTCGTCCTGAATACGAATCCGGAAGCAGAATTGCTCTATCACCCTCAGATTTCGAAAAACACAAGTTTTTGTAAAAACATGCGATTTTGGGCAAAAAAGAGGAATTACGTGAAAACTAAAAACGATAGAAAGTTCATCTTGGTCTTAAAAGATAGGGGAGAGTCTCCCGAATACAATGATATATAATTTTGTAATATTTTATGGTTCTGAATGCTTTTCAGTGGCGATCAAAGTTCAAAAAAGGGACGATGCGCGTACTTTCCACTCACTACTTTTGCATTTGTAGGAAAATTTAGGTCTCTGGCATGAAATCGCTTCACGGTATCGGATTCTGTATGCATTTCTGAAGAAGAAACTGTCCAGAAAAACTGCCGGAACGGTTTTTAATTCGAACAGGTCGAGAAAATGTGCATCGGCAGCGCGTTGACGACGCTTTGCCGCCATGCGGCCATCACTCGCGTGTGCCGGGCCGGCAGGGCCGTAGCCACGCGTGAACGACATCGCGTGGATCCCCTTACATAGCACCTGTTTTTTAACAATAATAACTGCTTTCTTGGGCAATAATTCCGGAAGTACAATAAAGTCTTACGAATCACCCTGAGCTTTCAGTATTTCTGCGTAAGTACATATGATTTGTTAATACGAAGCCTTTTAATCCTAAGAAAATTATTTGTGACCTTTCGATCTAACCTTTCTCTCTGCATCCTAATTGATATAAAAGGCCTTCCCCGGTAAAGAAGGAAGTAAAAATGTACCTGCAGTTTCGCTCACGTCAACAAAATTAAAAGTGGTTCTTACTTGCTGGCCGTTTGTACGTTGATTATTTACTTTTTCTCCCTTTACATCGAATGGTACAGAAAGATGTCAAGCGACATTTATATTTCGACAATGTACTGTGATAAGACTCTCACATCCTCGTCTTCATGAAACCCCTCAAAATTATATTACTTTTCCGCTTTCAGCTATATTTCAGAAGAATTGCAAGGAATCTGTTTAAAAAAGATATACAAATGATACCTAAATGGGTTTCGCATTGGCTTCAAATATTATTTGAGAAATTTCAAATATTGATATATTTGGGACAATATCTCAAATTGCATACAATCATAACAATGAAAATTTTGTAAGTTCATAAACAATGTTGTTTGCGTCAGTTGACATCGTATTAAAACTGAGTGTGATTCGTAAGACTGTTGTACTTTCGGAATTATGGTCCAAGAATACATGAACGAAATGAAACATACATTGTTAGAAAGCAGGTGCTATGTAAGGGGATCCACTTGATGTCGTTGATGCGCGGCTACTGCCCTGCCGGCCCGGCACACGCGAGCGATGGCCGCATGGCGGCAAAGCGTTGTCAACGCGCTGCCGATGCACATTTTCTCGACCTGTTCGAATTAAAAACCGTTCCGGCAGTTTCTCCGAACAGTTTCTTCTTCAGAAATGCATACAGAATCCGATACCGTGAAACGATTTCATGCCAGAGACCTAAAATTTCCTACAAATGCAAAAGTAGTGAGTGGAAAGTACGCGCATCGTCCCTTTTTTGAACTTTGATCGCCATTGACAAGCATTTAGAACCATAAAATATTACAAAATTATATATCATTGTATTCGGGAAACTCTCCCCTACCTTTTAAGACCAAGGTGAACTTTCTATCGTTTTTAGTTTTCACGTAATTCCTCTTTTTTGCCAAAACTCGCATGTTTTTACAAAAACTCGTGTTTTTCGAAATCTGAGGGTGATAGAGCAATTCTGCTTCCGGATTCGTAATCAGGACGAGAAACTCTACAAGGATCACCTAGTGGATATTGCAAAACAGAAAAAAAGTTGAAATTTGTTGGACAGTGTAATTAAAAGCGTTAAAACGATAAATTTCGTACTATACTGTCCGCAAAAGAAAATGTAAAAATATAAATAAACGCAAAACCTTAATGACTTACAATTAGTGCGTACTTACATTCGGCGTTTTGTTTTTTTTTTTTACATGGCGGAAACCTTTAAAAGGCACCCCCGCTTGCTTTGGTGGAAGACTGCGGGGATAGTGTGGGATTCCTACCCACTGAAACCTCCACGGTGGGCCGGTTTTTGCGTAATAAAGGAGGAGGTTGTAATCTCTTGCAGTACTATCTGCAATGGCGCGTCGTCACACGGTAGTCTACTAATTGATCCATGTAGCTGACTAAAATTAAAAGCACCTGCGACTTATGCATTCGGTTGTCACCGCGGTCCCATCTTGCCCCCCAAGCTACTCGATCCACCCGGGTCTCCTGCAGGTACCGAGCTACTCGATCTACCCGAAGTGCCTGCAGGAGACAAGATGAGCCGCAGGAGCCGTATACCTCTTACTTGTCGCTAATGATACCGTTTTTACTGGTGCAATATATTTTTTAATTTTTGCCTTTTGCATGACTTCTTTCTGGATTTCTCTTCTTCATTTTTCTTCCGCGCGTGGTCATGTATTTTCACTTTGTATAAATGTTTCAAAGCTGCTACACGGTGATCGTAGCAGCTTTCTTCTTTGTTAAACCATGCCGGGTATTGGGCATTTGTTTCCTCTATTCCCTTGATATATAAATTTTGTAATAAATTTCGGGAACTCCACAAATTTTTCCAGTATCTTTCAAATATTTTTAGCTGCAACGTAATAACGTGAACAAATTCTTCTGTAGCTCTTGCTAACTTCGTAATGGATGGGGCATCTTCGTCGTCATCTGAATATTCCCTATCTAAGAAATATTCTTCTACAGCTTCAACAATCAATTGGAGTTTTCATCATTTTATCACGGCATTCAGTACAATTATATTTTTTTATTATATGATGTACAATGTAACATGCAAAGTATGTAATTGATGTCCTTTCATAAAATGATGTATCTTCGTCCATCTCGGCACCCATATTTGTATTCTCAATGTTATTATTTAAGTGTATTGCACAATCTAGTGCACCGTCGTCCTGTTCGGCCTCTTCATCGTGAGTGGCTATCCCATTCAATTGTATCGGTATACAGCTTTCTTCTTTTATTAAGGAACGTGTGTTTGTATCTTCTTCCGGTGTGTTGGTCCTATTCCCAGGTTTAATTAATTTTGAGCACAGAATATGCCGTAAATTCAACTGCACCATGAGCGACGTTGAATTAAAATTAAATCCTCCTCGTTTTCGGAATTTTGAAAACAGCTGTTCTACCGAATCTTGGTTTCTGAAGCCAATTGCGTATTGAAAATCGTGCGTGGCAGAAGCCGTGGTTAGAAGCCAGATTTAACTATATGAAAAATGATCAATATTTGTTCATAAATACTTAAACATATTTTTTAAATATTTAAGTCTGTAATTTCCTGAAATCAGTTTATTATCTATAAAACAAATAATATTTTTTTTTCAAGTTTGTCTAGAGATGGGAATAGCGTGGAACGTGCGTTTGATTTTTCAGGTCAATTATTGTTATATTTATTGATAGTAAATAAAATTATCTTTAGCTTTGCGCTCACAAGATCAAACCCAATACAGTCAAAATATTACGGTTGAATCAATATTAACGGATGAGCTCGTTTCGTCGGATGTTTCAATAGTTTAAATACCTAAAAAGCCATTGGAAACAATTATCGCTCAAAAATGTTACATAGTTTAGTTTGGCGAGAATATTAATAATTGCTGAGTTCAAAATAAGTCGACAATTACGACCGCAACATCGGAGGAATTGTAAAATGGCTAGTGTGGAACTAAACAGGGCGGATTCCTACTCGGCCGGATTCGAATGGATTCTTGTGTGTGCTAGCGTGGAACCAAACAGGGCAGATCCCTGCAATTTATAAGCTGAGGGCAGCACCTTGCCCGAGCGAACCAATTGCTATGGCGTGAGCACTCTCATTTCCTCTCTGTATATATATATATATATATATATTTATTAAAGTTAAAAGTACGCATTAGGCGGGCATCTTGTTGACATCATTTCGAGGGCCATTAATTTTGTGGTCTATTCTGTAATAGCGAGGTTTAGGAATATTTTTTATTGTACATGATTATCTTGTCTAATAGTTTTTAGTCAGTGCAACAAAAGAGCCCTCTATAAATACAAATCAAAGGAGATTAAAAATGGCTGATGTTTTGTTTGGGTGCAGTGATTGTATTGTATTAGTTGGTTTAGTTAACTTTTTAAGATACTTATATGTACTGTAAATGAAAAGCTGCTGTGTAACATTAGGAAGAGATGAACGCCACAAGTCTTTACGTATCAACTTGTCGCTTAGTTTTACAAGCGGATGCTGATGATCCAAATTCGTGGACAGATTTGTATAGGCTAGTTCCGTACCTGCGTCAAAGTTTAAGTTGCACCGTGTGTTCAAATTTATTAATCGAACCCCATACACCGACTGAAACCAATTGTCAGCATCATGTGTGCCGTGGTTGTAGAGGTGGCCGTAAGAAACTGAAACCGTCGTGTGGTTGGTGCAAGGATTACGACAGATACATTGAGAATGTGCAATTACGAATATTGTTACAGTGCTACAAGAAGTTGTGTGAATATTTGACAAATACAAATATTTACCGAAATTTAATACTTTCGGTATCCTCTAACAAATCGGGCAACAATGCATCAGCGATCGGCGCTAGCAGCCTCATGGAACTTATTCAAGAAGGATCTGGTTTTAAAGATGAATTTAAAAGTAATGCTGGTTTGTCAAAATCTGCATACAGCATTTTACCATGCGTTTATACGAGTACTACCTCGACCCAAACTCAAGGAAACACTACGCAAACCTCGGAGGCAGTATCGCAAAATATATCCGGTATGGTACACAATTTACTTTTATACATAAAACATATATTTTTAATGCGTTAAGTGCAATTGCCTCTGCACTTACTAAGAGATAAACTTACATTTCTTGAAATTATATAGGGTTTAACAAAACAGGTGTAGGAGCTGGAAATTTGAGATTCCTGAGGTGATACTGAACAACTTCTTTCTTTGCCAAAATGCGGTTTGAGGCTTCATTTTTGAATAATTAACAAAAAACACTGAGCAATCAGAGTGCGTATAGAGCCCGCGCTTAGGGCTGGTCCACAGCGCTTCGTGCTAGGTAGTGACGTTCGACCAGTGCCCTGAACAGTACGGGCCGGTATAGCAAGGAGCAAAAGTTAACTTCAAATTATTCATTATTCCTGAATGGAAATTAACTAAACTACAAATGCAATCAATTTGCTGCTATCAATTGAACAGAAAACAATTACAGTGGACAGACTAACGAGTCTATCAGGTACAACGTATATTAAATTTTAAACAATTCGTCAACAATGGAAACTAGACCTATCCATTTCTCCAAAAATGAACCTGCTTCAGTGAAAATGGGTCACTTTGTCATCCTACCGATCCTGAGAAATTGTGACATGGTTTGCAACGGTGGACAAGGGCTAGATGGAAAAATGTTATAAGGGAGAGTTACCCTTGAGCTCCCGTGGCGACCCGTAACTCTCCTTTATAACATTTTTCCAACTAGCCCTTGTCCACCATTGCAAACCTTGTCACAATTTCTCAAGACAGAACCAGTCCGAACGCCCAGCAGTAAAGATCTCTCCGACACTGTAATTGTTGTTTTCACTTTGAATAAAATAAGAGTTAACTTCTAAGATGCAAAGGTCGTGAGTTACTATCCATTCGGAAACAAGACAACGAAATTGGCGAACGTGGAAAAGTGTATTTGGCAGTAACAGCGGCCACATCGAGCTCCTTCAGAGTTCAAAACAATCGGCCTCTTTCGGGGCAACCAATTATTCATACATGGGAACAACTTATTTCGTAAATTCAAATCTTGAAGAGTAAAGTGACAGTGATCGTGCATTGATGCAAATTTTGTGAAACGAACTTCTTTCACTATTCCAAAAGAGACAGCGGCTGTTCTGCACTATGTGTTTCTTCTTCAAATGGCTAAGATCTGTAGAATAACCCAGTGATAGTTGCCGTGCAGGTAGTAAGTTTTGTCAAATAAAGTGAGCTCGCTGACCTGACAGTAACATCAGCTGTCTTGCACTACGGGATATCTACTTGCAATGGTCAGGATCGGTAGGGTGACATAGTGACTTATTTTCGTCGAAATAGGTGAGTCTAATTTTAATTTTTGGAAAATCATTTAAAATTTAACGTTCGTTGTACTTGATAGACACGCTAGTTAGTACGTTCTAATTTTTTTTTGTTCGATTGATAACGGCAAATTAATTTCATTTATATTTTAGTTAATTTCCATTCATGAATAATGAATAATTCGATGTTACCTTTTGCTCCGTGCTATACCGGCGCGTACTATTCGGGGCGCCGGTCGAACGTCGCTACCTAGCACGACGCGCCGTGGACTGTCCCTGAGCGCGGGCTCTACGTGCGCTCTGAGTGGCCAGTGTTTTTCGTTAACAATTCAAAAACAAAGCTTCAGACGACATTTTGGCAAAGGAAAAAGTTGTTCAGTTTTGCCTCAGGAATCTCCCGTTTCCAGCTCCTACACCTTTTACGTTACATCCTGTATATATTTCTGTGATCGGAGCCATCGTCGCTTTCTTCTTTGCCTCGCTTTGATCGTAACTCCTACATAAACATGGCGTAAGGTGAGTCGAGAAATACTGAAACCGATGATGCCAGAATCATGGGACGTGGGACCACTAGAGTTTGAAGGTCTGAGCCGAGTCGCGTTTTCGAGTCCCCCCACTTAAACGAACCGCTTCGGGAACTCGAAGCTGAACGAAAGCTCGAAATGCTTCGGGATCCCGATATTCGCGGAGGATTTCGGAACTGCACCAGCAATCTGGGAATGAGACAGGAATCTTGAAACGATTCCGCTAACTTCGAGTTCCGAAGTGGCTCATTTGGTGGTGAGTTCAAAAATTCGGCTCCGTGAAACTGTAGAAAAGCTACCTCTCCAATTTAAATGATTTTTGAATATGTTGTAAAACTCAATGTTTTAAACAACGTTTTCATATATTACGATCGGCTTTAGTTTCCGAGATATTCGCGAAGAACTGCTGCTACTAACCATTGAGTTTTGCCTATACGCGCAAGCCCGTGGCAGCATATGCGTTCGTATGGTGCGACTACTTATCTACTGTTTTTACATATAAACAGATCCCTATAGTCGAAAATCAATCTATATGACGGGTGAAATAATTTTTGCCTATAATTGTGCATCGATAGCAGCGTATGCGTAAGCCAATTCTAATAAGGGAACATACCGAAATGGCAATCACTGATTTTCATTAAATTGAAGTATGATATAGTTCTTATTAAAATATTCGACACGTATTTTTATAAACAACAATCGCCTATGTTAAAGGGGTGAAATCGCCAGCAAAGTTGGAGTTGCGAAATCGATTTCGACGAATATCTTGGAAACTACTGAGGATAGAGAAATTATGTAAATAGATGAAATGAGATGAGTTAAACGGTGTAAACTATTTTGTTGAAAACCCATTTGTCTAAATAATGCATTGAAAAATGACATCGTGCTGACATATGTTTCATAGCTTTTTCCAGTTAAATGTGAATGCATTTTCTTGAATATTTGTTTATAGAAGTTATGCATCTAAGCATATAAAGTACGGATAAACTGGAATTTCGATGTTCGCACAGTAAAAAAGTTACTATATTTGACACTTTCTTGCTTCATGTGCACGGTAGAATACCGGAGTATTGACACTTTCTTGCTTCATGTGCACGGTCGAATACCGGAGTTGTTCCCCGTTTCTTAAATATGTGGTAGCTCTGAGAAGAGCAGTTTTATTGTCAGACATTCACTGCATACTCTTTAAACAAAAAAGAGCAATTTACGTAAATTATTCAATATATTCGCAGTAATAATACACCTCGAATGATAATTTATATATTGCTCTTTCTTTGTTTAAAAAGTGCAGTGAGTCTCTTTTCAGAGTTACCACATATTTAAGAAATACTGTGCACATCAAGTACAAAAATTCAAATATAGTAACTTTTTATAATGCAAAATTCAAATTCCATGCTTGGATACATAGCTTCTATAAACAAATATTTAAGAAAATGTATTTACATTTAACCGGAAAAGAATTATCAAAAATATGTGATTTTCAATATATTATTATATTTAAACAAATGCGTTTTCAGCACAATAGTTTACACCGTTAAATTCGTCGATAACAAATACTAATTTCACCTATTTATACAGGGTGTAACGTAAAAGGTGTAGGAGCCGGAAATGGGGGGTTCCTGAGGCGAAACTGAACAACTTTTTCCTTTGCCAAAATGTCGGCTGAAGCTTTGTTTTTGAATTGTTAATGAAAAACACTGGCCATTCAGAGCGCGCGTAGAGCCCGCGCTCAGGGACGGTCCACGGCGCGTCGTGCTAGGTAGCGACGTTCGACCGGCGCCCCGAATAGTACGCGCCGGTATAGCACGAAGCAAAAGTTAACATCGAATTATTCATTATTAATTAATGGAAATTATTTGCCGTTATCAATTGAACAAAAAAGTATTAGAACGGACTAACTAACGTGTCTATCCAGTACAACGTACGTTAAATTTTAAACAATTCGCCAACGACTAAAATTAGACTTACCCGTTTCTCCAAAAATGAACCTGCTTCGACGAAAATAGGTCACTGTGTTATCCTACCGATCTTGACCATTGCAAGTAGGTATCCCGTAGTGCAAGACAGCTGATGTTAGGGCCAGGTCAGCGAACTCACTTTATTTGACAAAACTTACTACCTGCACGGCAAGTATCACTGGGATTTTCGTTAACAATTCAAAAACAAACCTTCAGACGATATTTTGGCAAAGGAAAAAGTTGTTCAGTTTCGCCTCAGGAATCTCCCATTTCCGGCTCCTACACCTTTTACGTTACACCCTGTATTTCTCCTCAGGGCACTGTTTAATCATTTTCTTCCCATCTGCCTTCTTCGCTTTTTCCTCGAATCTTCATGCTCTCTGACCTGTCTTTACCCTTATTTTCCTCCTGTTCGTCTGCTCCAAAACTATGTAATCCGGTGTTCTTATGTCCAATCTGAATATCCACTTTATACAGGGTGTCCCAGAACTCCCCATAGAGCCGAAAAGGGGCGATAGCTGAGGTGATTCTGAACACCTTTTTCCTTTGCGAAAATGTTTGAGGCTTCGTTTTTAAATGGTTAACGAAAAACATTGACCAATCGGAGCGCGCGTAGAGCCCGCGCTCAGCCGCGGGAGTGTTGTGTTCGAGCTTGATGCTCGGCCGAGGCCGTGAATGTCACCAAGTCGCTCGGTCTAATAAGAGGCGTTTACCAAAAGTTATATCGAATAAGGTATAAACAAATTAAGAACAATATCAAATTATTTGTTATTCCTCAAGAAGGAATAAACTAATTAGTCGTTATTTGTGTAGAATCAATGAATCGATTGACTAATACCTATCAATTGCAGCCCGCGTTAAATTAAAAAAGATTGACAGAAGATTCAAATTAGACTCACCCATGTATCCATAAATGAACCTGCTTCGACGAAAATGGGTCACTGTGTCATCCTACGAATCCTGACCATTGCAAGTAGGTATCCCGCAGTGCAAGACAGCTAATGTTACGGCCAGGTCAGCGAACTCACTTTATTTGACAAAACTTACTATTTGCACGGCAACTATCACTGGGTTATTCTACCGATCCTGGCCATTCGAAGAAGAACCACATGGTGCACAACAGCCGATTTCTCGGCTGGATCAGTGAAACAACTGTGTTTCGCAAAATTTCCATCATTGCACGATCACTGACACTTTACACTTCATGATTTGAATTGATTTATGCATACATCTTGTATGCCGTGTTGAGGAGACTAATCCCTTTATAGTTACTAGGCTCTTCCGTGTCGCCTTTCTTATGTAATGCTGTTATTACAGCTTTTCTCCAATCATCCGGGAAGCCTTTACCGTTCCAAACATTCTTTATTAGTTTCTTTAGTTCCTCTCTAGTATTTCCTTCGCTGTACAGGGTGTAACGTAAAAGGTGTAGGAGCCGGAAATGGGGGATTCCTGAGGCGAAACTGAACAACATTTTCCTTTGCCAAAATGTCGGCTGAGGCTTTGTTTTTGAATTGTTAACGAAAAACACTGGCCATTCAGAGCGCGCGTAGAGCCCGCGCTCAGGGACGGTCCACGGCGCATCGTGCTAGGTAGCGACGTTCGACCGGCGCCCCGAATAGTACGCGCCGGTATAGCACGAAGCAAAAGTTAACATCGAATTATTCATTATTAATTAAAATATAAATGAAATTAATTTGCCGTTATCAATTGAAGAAAAAAGTATTAGAACGGACTAACTAACGTGTCTATGCAGTACAACGTACGTTAAATTTTAAACAATTCGCCAACAACTAAAATTAGACTTACCCGTTTCTCCAAAAATGAACCTGCTTCGACGAAAATAGGTCACTGTGTCATCCTACCGATCCTGACCATTGCAAGTAGGTATCCCGTAGTGCAAGACAGCTGATGTTACGGCCAGGTCAGCGAACTCACTTTATTTGACAAAACCTACTACCTGCACGGCAACTATCACTGGGTTATTCTACCGATCCTGGCCACTCGAAGAACAAACACATGGTGCACAAGAGCCGATGTCTCGGTTGGAACAGTGAAAGAACTTCGTTACACAAAATCTCCATCATTGCACGATCACTGTCACTTTGCTCTTCAAGATTTGAATTTACGAAATAAGTTGTTCCCACGTATGAATAATTGGTTGCCCCGAAAGGGGCCGATTGTTTTTAACTATGAAGGGGCTGGATGCAGCCGCTGCTACTACCGAATACACTTTTCCACGTTCGGCAATTTCGTTGTCTTGTTCCCGGGCGGGTAGTAACTCACGAGCTTTGCGTCTTAGAAGTTAACTCCTATTTTATTCAAAGTAAAAACAGTAATTACAGTTTCGGAGAGATCTTTACTGCTGGGCGTTCGGACTAAGTCTGTTTTGAGAAATTGAGACGCGCTTTGCAACGGTGTACGAGGGGCTGTTCGAAGAATGTTATAAGGGAGAGTTACGGGTCGTCGCGGGGAGCGCGCTTTATGGTGAAAAGGCCCTTGAGGCCCACGTGCTGGCCAGCAGAGTTTTTCGGTTCCCAGGAACCACGGCCGTGGCGAATTTAATGAAGACACTTTCTAGTCGCTGGGAAAGCGCTGCGGACAGTTCAAGACACTGTTAGATGTCTTTTACTACATCCTTTGTAATGCTATACCTTTTCCGGCGACTGGAAAATGTCTTCGCTAAGTTCATCATGGCCGAGTTTCCTGGGAACCGAAAAACTCTGCTGGCCAGCACGTGGGCCTCAAGGGCTTTTTCACCATAAAGCGCGCTCCCCGCGACGACCCGTAACTCTCCCTTATAACATTCTTCGAACTAGCCATCATGCACCGTTGCAAACTGCGTCACACTTTCTCAAGACAGAATCAGTCCGAACGCCCAGAAGTAAAGATCTCTCCGACACTGTAATTGCTGTTCTTACTTTGAATAAAGTAACAGTTAACTTCTAAGACGCAAAGCTCGGGAGTTACCACCCACTCGGGAACAAGACAACGAAATTGCCGAACGTGGAAAAGTGTATTTAGCAGTAGCATCGGCCATATCGAGCCCCTTCAAAGTTAAAAACAATCGGCCCCTTTCGGGGCAACCAATTATTCATACGCGGGAACAACTTATTACGTAAATTCAAGTCTTGAAGATCAAAGTGACAGTGATCGTGCAATGATGATTTGTGAAACGAAGTTCTTTCACTGTTGCAACCGAGACATCGGCTGTTGTGCACCACGTGTTTGTTCTTCGAGTGGCCAGGATCGGTAGAATAACCCAGTGATAGTTGCCGTGCAGGTAGTAGGTTTTGTCAAATAAAGTGAGTTCGCTGACCTGGCCGTAACATCAGCTGTCTTGCACTACGGGATACCTACTTGCAATGGTCAGGATCGGTAGGATGACACAGTGACCTATTTTTGTCGAAGCAGGTTCATTTTTGGAGAAACGGGTAAGTCTAATTTTAGTTGTTGGCGAATTGTTTAAAATTTAACGTACGTTGTACTGCATAGACACGTTAGTTAGTCCGTTCTAATACTTTTTTCTTCAATTGATAACGGCAAATTAATTTCATTTATATTTTAATTAATAATGAATAATTCGATGTTAACTTTTGCTTCGTGCTATACCGGCGCGTACTATTCGGGGCGCCGGTCGAACGTCGCTACCTAGCACGATGCGCCGTGGACCGTCCCTGAGCGCGGGCTCTACGCGCGCTCTGAATGGCCAGTGTTTTTCGTTAACAATTCAAAAACAAAACCTCAGCCGACATTTTGGCAAAGGAAAAAGTTGTTCAGTTTTGCCTCAGGAATCCCCCATTTCCGGCTCCTACACCTTTTACGCTACACCCTGTATATCCATGGCTCATCTTGTATCTTGTCACTCCCTGGTGCCTTCTTTTTCTTTAACCTTTTTATCTGTTTTTCTATTTCTTCCTCTGATATTCGTACCTCGTCTTCTTCCTTGAGTTCCTGTCTTCTCTCCTCTCTTCTTATCCTGTTATATGACCCTCCGAGCCAATTTTTGAAGTGCTTTCTCCATTCTTCCAGTGCAGTATCTCCTCTTATCCTGTTATCTGACCCTCCCAGCAAATTCTTGAAGTGCCTTCTCCATTCTTCCATTGCAATATCGTTTTTAGTCTCCATTTTCCGTTTCCTGTCTTTGTTTATAAACTCCCATATCCTCTTTTCTATCTTCGATTTTCTGTTCTCTATCTCTTCTTCCTTCTTTTTAGCCCTTTCTTTTTCTTCACAAAAGTTCTTAAACTGTGCCTTCTTCTCCAAGTATTGTTCTCTATTCATTTTTCCTTTTTTCCACTTTCTGTGACATCTACTTACCCTTCTTTTTCCTGTATTACACTGTTTATCCCACCAATATTTCTGTCCTATCTTTCTTCTTGTTATTGTTACTTTCTTTATTTCTATACTTTCTTTCACTGTATTTTTTAATTTTTCCCAACTTTTCTCTATTTCCTTCTCTTCTTCATATACCTTCCCTTTTGTTGCATTTTTGTACCTTCCTATCTTCTCTGGGTTCTAACATACAATCCCTTTTTCCTGTACCACCTCCATTTCTGCCTCTTCTCCGCCTTTTGCCCTTATTATCACTTCTATAGACTGGTGATCCGACTCTATTCTGCTTCCTACACTAAAGTTTTGTCTTGTTCCATCCTATTGTATTGACGATCACATAATTTATCACTAATACACCCTTTTTCTCTACGTATGTGTATTCTCCTTCCTCATCTCCTTTCATATTACCGTTTAATATGTACATACCTCAACAATTTAACCCCCTCACTATCCTCTTTCTTATCCTTAGATTTCCTTTTAGCCTGCTGTCCTTCTACTTCTCCCTTGTATATGCCTCCTTCTTATCCGATCCTTGCATTAAAGTCTCTATCTAGGATCTTTACTTCTTTCCCTGGTTATTCTATTTTCTCACTTAGTTTCCTCGCTGTCTTGTCCAATTCTCTATTACTGTACACTTGTCCAATTCTCTATTGCTATATATTCCATATTTACTTTTCTATCTTTATTTTATTCCCTACCATTCCCCATGTTTCATAGCTTTCCTCTATTATTTCCCAATCTTTCCTAACTCCTATTATGATCCCACCTTTAGGTCTTCCTTTTTTCTTTTCTTTTATTGCCCCCTGGATATTCCAGTTAAATCCTTTTGGTAATCTTCTTTTTAGGGTCTCTCACCTCTTTTGTTCTATCCACGTTTCTGTTAAACCAATAAAATCGAACTTTTTAACATAATTCCAAAATCCCCTGTCCATTCTATCCGTCCTACGTTCCAGGACAGTAGTTTACCTTCCTTCATTCCTCCTAACTTACCCCCTTCGTATTTCCTCGGTTCCGTTATCTTGCGTTTGCTGAGTCGATTTTTGTTGAATTTTCTTGGTTTTGTTTCCCTTCCTTAATGATCCTACCTCTCTTATTTTTGCTTTATTTTCTCTATTCTGCAAGGCTTTTAATAAAAATTTCCTGCTCCTTCTGTTCCCACTCTTTCTTCATTCCATTGGTACCATTTACCCTGTATTCTTATTTTTCTACAGGGTGTCCCAGAACTCCCCATAGAGCCGAAGAGGGGTGATAGCTGAGGTGATTCTGAACACCTTTTTCCTTTGCGAAAATGTTGTTTGAGGCTTCGTTTTTAAATGGTTAACGAAAAACATTGACCAATCAGAGCGCGCATAGAGCCCGCGCTCAGCCGCGGGAGTGTTGTGTTCGAGCTTGACGCTCGGCCGAGGCCGTGAATGTGAACAAGTCGCTCGGTCTAATAAGAGGCGTTTGCCAAAAGTTATATCGAATAAGATATAAACAAATTAAGAACAATATCAAATTATTCGTTATTCCTCAAGAAGGAATAAACTAATTAGTCGTTATTCGTGTAGAATCAATGAATCGATTGACTAATAAACCTATCAATTGCAGCCCGCGTTAAATTAAAAAAGATTGACAGAAGATTCAAATTAGACTCACCCATGCATCCATAAATGAACCTGCTTCGACGAAAATGGGTCACTGTGTCATCCTACCGATCCTGACCATTGCAAGTAGGTATCCCGCAGTGCAGGACAGCTGATGTTACGGCCAGGTTAGCGAACTCACTTTATTTGACAAAACTTGTTACCTGCACGGCAACGATCACTGGGTTATTCTACCGATCCTGGCCATTCGAAGAACAAACACGTGGTGCACAACAGCCGATGTCTCGGTTGGAACAGTGAAAGAACTTCGTTTCACAAAATTTCCAACATTGCACGATCACTGGCACTTTACACTTCATGATTTGAATTTATGAAATCAGTTGTTCCCACTTATAAATAATTGCTGGCTCCAAAGGGGGCTGATTGTTATTAACTTTGAAGGGTCTCGACTTGGCCCTTTCTACTGCCAAATACGCTTTTTCACGTTCTGAAATTTCATCGTCGTGTTCCCGAGCTGGTAATCACTCGCGAGCTTCGCGTTTTAGAACTTAACTTTTATTTCGTTGAAAGTAAAAACAGCAATTACAGTGTCAGAGAGATCTTTACTGTATGGTGTTCAGACTGATTCTGTCTTGAGAAACTATGACGCGGTTTAAAACAGTGGACGAGGGCTAGCTGGAAAAACGTTATAAGGGAGAGTTACGGGTCCTTAAGGGGGGTGCGCTTTAGGGTGAAGGGCCCTTGAGGCCCACGTGCTGGCTAGCAGAGTTTTTCGGTTCCCAGGAAACACGGCCGTGGCAAATTTAATGGAGACATTTTCCAGTCGCCGGGAAGGCACTGCGAAGCGTTCAAGACACTGTTACATTCTCCGAGATGCTACATCTTTTATTACATTCTTTGTAATGCTATACCTTTTCCGGGGACTGGAAAATGTTTTCACTAAATTCACCATGACCGTGTTTTCTGGAAACCGAAAACTCTGCTGGCCAGCACGTGGGCCTCAAGGGCCTTTGCACCATAAAGCGTGCTCCCCGCGACAACCCGTAACTCTCCCTTATAACATTCTTCGAACTAGCCCTCATCCACCGTGGCAAACCGCATCACAATTTCTTAAGACAGAACCAGTCCGAACATCGAGCAGTAAAGATCTCTCCGACGCTGTAATTGCTGTTTTTACTTTCAACGAAATAAAAGTTAAGTTATAAAACGCGAAGCTCGCGAGTGATTACCCGATCAGGAACACGACGATGAAATTGTAGAATGTGCAAAAGCGTATTTGGCAGTAGAAAAAGCCAAGTTGAGACGCTTCAAAGATAATAAGTGGCAATTATTCATAAATGGGAACAACTGATTTCATAAATTCAAATCTTGAAGTGTAAAATGACAGTGCTCGTGCAATGATGGAAATTTTGTGAAACGAAGTTATTTCACTGTTCCAACCGAGACATCGGCTGTTGTGCACCACGTGTTTGTTCTTCGAATGGCCAGGATCGGTAGAATAACCCAGTGATCGTTGCCGTGCAGGCAATAAGTTTTGTCAAATAAAGTGAGTTCGCTGACCTGGCCGTAACATCAGCTGTCCTGCACTGCGGGATACCTACTTGCAATGGTCAGGATCGGTAGGATGACACAGTGACCCATTTTCGTCGAAGCAGGTTCATTTATGGATGCATGGGTGAGTCTAATTTGAATCTTCTGTCAATCTTTTTTAATTTAACGCGGGCTGCAATTGATAGGTTTATTAGTCAATCGATTCATTGATTCTACACGAATAACGACTAATTAGTTTATTCCTTCTTGAGGAATAACGAATAATTTAATATTGTTCTTAATTTGTTTATACCTTATTCGATATAACTTTTGGCAAACGCCTCTTATTAGACCGAGCGACTTGTTCACATTCACGGCCTCGGCCGAGCGTCAAGCTCGAGCACAACACTCCCGCGGCTGAGCGCGGGCTCTACGCGCGCTCTGATTGGTCAATGTTTTTCGTTAACCATTTAAAAACGAAGCCTCAAACAACATTTTCGCAAAGGAAAAAGGTGTTCAGAATCACCTCAGCTATCACCCCTTTTCGGCTCTATGGGGAGTTCTGGGACACCCTGTATAACCTACCTTCACTTCTTTCCCTTCTGCTCTTAACCTTTTAGCTCTCTCCCTTATCATTCTTTGTACCATCCCTTCCTCTTCCGTCATGTCGAGTTCTATAAAAATTCGTTTGCTTCCTAATTTTCCTTTCCTCCTCATTATTACCTGTTTTGTTTCCCAATTCTTCAGTTCCACTATAGCTACATTTGTTTTCTCTCCTCCACCTTTCGTCCCTATATCTGTTATTCCTTCTTCCACTCCGAATTCCTCCTTCAAGAACTGCTTAACAATTTCCTTAGCTTTCTTCCTCACCTCATTCCATGCATCCTTCATTTCTTCCTTTTTAACTCCATCCTCTAACTTACCATTTTCTTCTAGCTTCTCATCCATTTTCTTTAGTACTTCTGCGATGACTTTATTCCTTTCTTCCCCCCTCCCCCCCTCTCGTTTCTACATCTTTCATTTGTTCTAGTATCTCTTCCATTTTTTTACATAACTTTTCTTCTTTTCTCTTCCATCTCTCCTCCACGGATTCTATTCTCTGTGCAAGTCCCTTCATTTCTTTTTTTACTTTCTTCTCCATACCTTCCCTTGTTTGCATTATTTCTTCTTTTATGCTTTCTACCTTACTCACTATTGCATTTACTATATCTTGATCGTGGTTCTCTTCCTCCCTTTCACCCTGCTGTTCCTTATCTCTTTTTTTTCCAGACCTCGCGGTGTTGCCTTTTGATCCTTCTTTTTTATCATCTGTTCTTCTATGTATATGTGTATCATTCTCTTCCTCGTCCTCCTCCAAATCCGTTTTCCACATCTCTGCTATTTTCTTATTCCCCGAGCTTTCTTTGTTTCTATTCTCTTCCATTGAAGGCCTACCTCTTTTTCTTTTTTCTACTCTTGATGCACCTATAACCTTTTCCTCTCCTACCTTTTCCTGTTCTGCCTCTATTTTTCTGTCTTCTGTTTTCTCATTCATTTTATACTAATTTGCTGCTGCTTGTTATATGTATAATACTATTCTATTTTCTATCCTAGTCGCTAACGGTATCTTGTTCTATTTACTAATTCCTAATATCTTTCGTAACGTAACTTTACCTTCTATCCTATCTAACTTCTGTTTTGCTATACTATCCCTAATTTAGTAAACCAGTAAAACCTATACTCGGAAACTTTATTCCTACCTTATGTTTACAATCGTCTCCACGCCCTAGCCTCTCTTTTTGTTTCCCTTCCCTTTTTGACTTTCCTCCTTCACCAGTGATCGCACTTTCACCCGTACTTCAC
Organism: Holcopasites calliopsidis; assembly: GCA_023838395.1. Taxonomy (NCBI): domain Eukaryota; kingdom Metazoa; phylum Arthropoda; class Insecta; order Hymenoptera; family Apidae; genus Holcopasites; species Holcopasites calliopsidis. The sequence goes on from JALHAQ010000100.1 coordinate 50,853, forward strand.
ACTCTCTCCATTCCTACTATCTTAACACTATTCCTGTTTTCAGATTTTCTTTCCTACCAATTTATTTTCCTCTTCCAAACCCAGACCGCTCCTACCACACCACTCGCACACACGCCCTCTAACCGGGTCCCCTGAATTCGGAATATAATTCATAACTTCTAAACTAATCCATTTTCGATATAAGGTTCCTATTATTTTTTTTAAGAGAATAGAATGATGCATCGATTAATGAAAAAAAAAACAACAATTTTCTGATAAGATTAAGGTGATATTTATTTTTTACTAAATATATAATGTAGGATCGGGTGAGTAAATGACAACACAATCAACACAACTCTACGGAAACTACGAATATATTAACAAGAGTTACATAACTCTTTACACCTAATTCCACCTAATTCTGAACACCTCTCGTTTACGCCGAACTGTCAACAACTGTCCTTTTTTCAATTCGCGGCTGCCGCGCCTTGCTCGCCGCGATTACCAAAAAGAACGCGGTTCTTGTTTGGGCCCACATTCACTGGCTTAATTGCCTTGTCCGGGTACTTGCGAATGCACCGAGCAATGCATCTCTTCCCACAATAATTTATTGTTAACTTCTTTATTGAAAGGGTATAGCCGGATAAGGGTCTGTTTATACACAACAGGGCCGTGTTCGGTCCGTGTCCGGGATTTTTAGTGCGACGTACTATTATAACTTAAGAACAGACTGTGCAATTTCTGTCGTGTTTGGTGTCATTTTAATTGCAAAAACCTCAGGAGTTCATTAAAATTAATTTCATAAAGATTAAACAAAAACTAAAAAAATTATATTCCTTGTGTACAGAAAAGTCTCCTTGTAACCTCTTGAAGCGACCTTTTCAAGAGGGTCTCCGTGCGCCATCCGGGGCACAGCCACAGTCTCTAGCCTCCGATATTTGGTCGTACCCTGGATGGCGCACGGAGACCCTCTTGAAAAGGTCGCCTCCGAAAGGCCCACCTTGTACCCCTTGGCGTATCCCTATTCCTTCGAGTGGTTACAGTCGTCACGCTGAATTTGTATACACAAAGTGCATTCTCTGCGCTCAAGGAATAAAATTCGTTTAGTTTTTGTTTAATCTTTGTAAAATTAATTTTATTGAATTCCTGACATTTTTTCAATTAAAATGACATCAAACACGACAGAAATTGCACAGTTTGTTCTTAAGTTATAACAGTACGGCCGGTCTATACTTTTGCCTTATACCGTATCTTTGTATTATGCACAACGAAGTTGAAAAGCGCAAAGTCTACATTTGCTGTTTCTTTCGACCATAGATGGTGTCAAAGTAATTTTGCAAAATGAAATATCAGTTTCATGTTGGTTTTGGTATATCTGTGGTAGTACATGTCAGAACTAGGGTAAATGTACCATTTGAGGCCACTTGCTTCTTTAATATGTTAAATAAGGTATTCTTGGGTTTTGCTGACAACATCGTTTGTTGTCTTTTTTACTTTATTTTATTGTTTTATTCTTCGTTATACTTCGTTGTGCATAATAAAAAGATACGGTATAAGGCAAAAGTATAGACCGGCCGTACTGTTATAACTTAAGAACAAACTGTGCAATTTCTATCGTGTTTGATGTCATTTTAATTGAAAAAATGTCAGGAATTCAATAAAATTAGTTTTACAAAGATTAAACAAAAACTAAACGAATTTTATTCCTTGAGCGCAGAGAATGCACTTTGTGTATACAAATCAGCGTGACGACCGTAACCACTTGAAGGAATAGGGATACGCCAAGGGGTACAAGGTGGGCCTTTCGGAGGCGACCTTTTCAAGAGGGTGTCCGTGCGCCATCCAGGATACGACCAAATATCGGAGGCTAGAGACTGTGGCTGTGCCCCGGATGGCGCACGGAGACCCTCTTGAAAAGGTCGCTTCAAGAGGTTACAAGGAGACTTTTCTGTACACAAGGAATATAATTTTTTTAGTTTTTGTTTAATCTTTATGAAATTAATTTTAATGAACTCCTGAGGTTTTTGCAATTAAAATGACACCAAACACGACAGAAATTTCACAGTTTGTTCTTAAGTTATAATAGTACGTAGCACTAAAAATCCCGGACACGGACCGAACACGGCCCTGTTGTGTATAAACAGACCCTAAGGGGGTCAAAAGTGCCCCTAAACCGAATTCGATTTGCCATGGGTCATTCGATAGCTTATCAAGAAAGTACAATATGTGCCAAGTTTCAACTCCGTATCTCGACTAGGGGGGGGAGTAATTGCCAAAAATAAAAAATTACATTTTTGACCAATTTCTCTCATCTGTGTGGATGGAAAATGCTGAAAAAAATCAGGGACCCTTTAATTAATCAACCACACATTATAGAATTTTTTCAGATTTTTAAATTAGAAAACCAACCTGTGAAAAATAAAAAAACGAAAAAAATGATGAAAAATGCCGGTTTGGGAATGAAGGAGTCACGGTACTAGATTCATATTTTTTGAGTAAGTACATATTATTGGTACTATTGTAGTATATTTTTTTCAGATTTTTCGGTTTGGTGCGCCATAGTTAAAAAAATCAAAAACTCGCGTTTTTCTTGTTTCATGCGTGCCACAGTCAGTTATACAGCGATTTTTGGTACATTCTTGATTAGATAAATGGTTTATCCAATGCTAAATGTTTTCACGCATAGCAAACAAACACAGGAACTAATGAAACTAAATAAATCGAACCATTTGTCATTACGTCATGCACATTACACTCCGTAAATACGTAAGGGATTTTCAAGAGCGTCGGTGGTCCTGCGGTAAAGTATATGACTGCCAAGCGGCTGCGCTGACTGTTCGTAGGTTCAAGTCCTTTTTAGGCAACTTTTTTTCCTTTTTTTTCTAATTCCTAACTATATCAAGATGTTCAATGTTTGCTTAAAAATGTTTTAATAATTTTTTTTTTAATATTTTAGTCTGTGGTGTACGTAAATATGACTTTGGGGTGCTCTTTATGCTACCGTTTCAATTACGGCATTTTTTAACATTTCCTACGCTGAAGTAATATGTGTGAAGGATTTGTGAATCTCTTACCTTTAATAGTTGTAGATGTATTGTGTTAAAGATACTTATCTTTAATAATTACAGATAGGTAGCAGCAAAAAATAGCTCCTGATGTCCTCAGTGTTTCTTTTAGTTTGTTCAGTTCCTTTTCCCCATACTCTATCGACTATATGCAACCGCAGAATTATTTATATTTTCTAATATTAAGCGCACATGTAGTCTTTGTTTTAAAGATCCTTATCTTTATGAACTATGGATGGGAAATCCTGGATGTCGCACATGATGTCTCTATACCCTAACAATTAAATAGAAATATAGAATTAGTTATAATTTTTAATATTGAACATATGTGTAGTCTTTGCTTTAAAGATACTTATCTTTTTCATTGATATGGAAAAGAAGCTACCGAACTTCGTACGACATCCAGGATTTCCCATCCATAGTTCTTAAAGATAAGGATCTTTAAAACAAACACTACATGTGTGCTTAATATTAGAAAATATCAATAATTCTACGGTTGCATATAATTGATAGAGTATGGGGAAAAGGAACTGAACAAACTAAAAGAAACACTGAGGACATCACGAGCTATTTTCGCTGCAACCTATCTATAATTATTAAAGATAAGTATCTTTAACACAATACATCTACAACTATTAAAGGTAAGAGATTCACAAATCCTTCACACATATTACTTCAGCGTAGAAAATGTTAAAAAATACCATAATTGAAACGGTAGCATAAAGAGCACCCCAAAGTCATGTTTACGTACACCACAGACTAAAATATTAAAAAAAAAATATTAAAATATTTTTAAACAAACACTGAACATCTTGATTTAGTTAGGAATTAGAAAAAAAAAAGGAAAAAAAAGTTACCTAAAAAGGACTCGAACCTACGAAAAATCAGTGCAGCCGCTTGGCAGTCATGTACTTTACCGCAGGACCATCGACGCTCTTGAAAATCCCTTACGTATTACGGAGTGTAATGCGCATGACGTAATGACAAATGGTTCAATTTATTTAGTTTCATTAGTTCCTGTGTTTGTTTGCTATGCGTGAAAACATTTAGCATTGCATAAAGCATTTATCTGATCAAGAATGTACCAAAAATCGCTGTATAACTGACTGTGGCACGCAAGAAACAAGGAAAAAGCGAGTTTTTGATTTTTTTAACTATGGCGCACCAAACCGAAAAATCTGAAAAAAATATACTACAATAGTACCAATAATATGTACTTACTCAAAAAATATGAATCTAGTACCGTGACTCCTTCATTCCCAAACCGGCATTTTTCATTTTTTTTCAAAATCTGAAAAAATTCTATAATGTGTGCTTGATTAATTAAAGGGTCCCTGATTTTTTTTCAGCATTTTCCATCCACGCAGATGAGAGAAATTGGTCAAAAATGTGATTTTTTATTTTTGGCAATTACTCCCTCCCCCTAGTCGAGATACGGAGCTGAAACTTGGCACATATTGTACTTTCTTGATAAGCTATCGGCTGACCCATGGCAAATCGAATTTGGTTTAGGGGCACTTTTGACCCCCTTATCCGGCTATACCCTTTATTACCAACTTTCATTTGAAAATTTTTTAGTCATTTATAGGACATATGTGAAAAATCGGAATGTTCTTATAGGAAAATGGAAAACAATAACTCTTTGAAGGAAAATTTTTGAAAAAGGAACTATTTGCTTATTGCAATCAATCTTTTTATGTTACAAGGTATTTTTTATAAAAATAATTATAAAATATCAATATTTTTATTTCAATTTGGACTATGACAAACTTGTCACTGAGGATTCCTCATAAAAAACGGGCCACAATTCTTCAGGTGATTTATCTATTATGAAATAGTTCTGAATTTCAATAAAATTAGACGCCTTTATGATAGCAGACTTCTTTCGGTGTATCGCGATCATAGGGTTGAAACTAAAAACAAGAAAATTAATTAGTCTTTATTAGTGTTCTTCTTGGATGATTTTCTGCTTCAATGCTCTCTCTCGTATTTCTTTATGCATGGCTTCCATGGCTTCTTCAGAAAGTTTTCCTATCGATATTGTATTTTTAGATATAAATGTCCGCTCTGTGAGTTAACAATTTATGCATAATGACTGGCATATCATACCCGTCATAATTTGTAAAATACTAGAACTTTACCTCCTCAGTTAATCCTTTCAGGTTGGTCAAGTTTATTTAAGCCCGCTTGAAATTATCCTTAAAATAAGTCCGATTTTTACTATTAACTCTTTATTTATCCCTGTTATTTCTGAACTAATATCCGGATTACTAAAAAATCTCGGGCTGTGTTCCCATCATCTGTCATATCAAATCCAAGTATGGAAATATGAATGAAATTTGCTCTTTCAATGCTTTTGTAATTTCTGTTTGTTTCATTAAAAATACATTTATGAGCTTCACTTTTCACTTGCTACGTCTTAATCTGCAATCTATGTATATGCAATATGCGATAATGTTTCGAAACATCTAATTCATAGATGCAGGTAAGAGATGCCATACTTATATGTATAAGTTTTCATTGGGTACTTTATTGCAGACGGTTTCTTTGCTCATTTCTTTTGGAGTGGTACCGCATACAGGGTGTTCTGCTACTGCATGTCAATATTTTAAGGAGCGATTGCTGAGGAAATATTGATCAGCTTTTTCCTTTGCCAAAACGGTGGTTAAAGTTGCGTTTTTGAATGATTAACGAAAAACGGTGGCCAATCAGAGCGCGTGCGCAGCGGACAGAAGATCGTGATACGCTTAATTTCAGCCTTGAACGCCTTCTCGGCTAAGCGCGCGCTCTACACGCGCTCTGATTGGTCAGTGTTTTTCGTTAATCATTCAAAAACGAAGCTTAACCACCGTTTTGGCAAAGGAAAAAGTTGTTCAGAATTGCCTCAGCAATCATCCCTTAAAATATTGATATACAGTATCAGAACACCCTGTATACAGGGTATTCTGCTACTGCATGCCAATATATTACGAAGCGATTGCTGAGGCAATTTTCAACAACTTTTTCCTTTGCCAAAGCGGTGGCTAAAGCTTCGTTTTTGAATGATTGACGAATAACGCTGCCCAGTCAGAGCGCATGTAGAACGCGCACTTAGCCGAAAAGGTTTTCAAGGGTGCAGTTGACCGTATCACGACCTTCTCTCCGTTGAATGCGCGCTCTACACGCGCTCTGATTGGTCAGTGTTTTGCATTAATAATTCGAAAACGAAGCTTTAACCACAGTTTTGGCAAAGGAAAAGTTGTTCAAAATTGCCTCAGAAATGGCTTCTTACAATATTGACATGCAATAACACAACACCGTGTATAACAGATTTGCGAAGAACTTATATTTGATAAAACGTTACATAGCTGCCGTCCGTCATTGTGAATCTGACATCATATGTGACATATTTTTCTTTTACTAAATCTTTTGATTCCTTAGCAAATCTAAATCTAATTGGAGTGCATAATGATGTAGATGGTGGCCTTTCATTTTCCCATATAATCTTGTTCGTACTGTTATCCGTCATTTCAATCAGTACAATATCATATACGAACATAAATACATTTGTTGAGGTGGTTTTTTAAAATTTTTGCCTGCATCTGCTGTTTCCCGAACTTTCGTCAAAACCACAATTTTAACAGAAGTGTGACAATTCAGAAGTTGTTGGAAATTAATTCTAGCACTAGTGTCAGTAATGTTACATTGTAAAGGCACTGACTTCTTAGATCTTTAAAGGTGATTGCGTAGCATGGGAACGTTTTCGGATGTTTTGCAGTTACCTTTCAATACATAATTCTTTAGCCATTGATAGACAGCTCCATATCTAAACACGTTGCTAATGCTTCTAAAATTGAAAAACTTTCATGCGGCTTTTCTGAACAATCCAGTGGTTCTTTTAATATACTTGCGGAAAACCTAATTTCTTCAGCACATCGATCTTGAAATAAAACTTTAACCTTCTGTCTTCTATATTTATCATTTAAATCTACAAATGATTTAGTTGGTTTTCCCATAATGGAGGTTTGTGTACTCGACTCTGAGTACTGTCAATATAGTCTATTATACATGTCTCGATTAAAATCTTCTTTAGCCATTCTCCATGTTTTTCATGAATCCTGTCATAGATTCTACTTGATTCAAGAAACGTTCTTAATTTCGTGTGAACAAACGTTGAAATGTTATGGAGTTTTTTCTGTACGTAGTTAGGTATATCAGTGGTATTTAAAGAATTTGTAATGCACTCAGACAGACTTTTAATTTCGTCGGAATCTGAATTTTTTCCAGGCATCTAAACATTTGCTAAACGTAATCATATGATTCTGATCTGAAAATATACATAATCTAGTTTTAAAGATAGAAACTCTACTTCATACCACTATCATAAGGAAAAATTGAAGACGACGCGACTCATTAAAGTGTTAATATATAAGGGAAATGTATGTACATAATTATATATTTTAATCCGTTTGCATAAGAGTCTCACGTTGAAAGGTACTTTTTGGAATTTTGTTTTAAAGTTTAGTGAACATAAATGTGAGATTTCTAGTTATTGGAATAAAATTTAATAAACAACGCTTACTCATATTTGATGCTCACAAACAGGCACTTCACAAGTATACGAATGTATATGTTTATATTTATTATAACATTCACAATTAAGCTATACAGGGTGTAACGTAAAGGGTGTAGGAGCCGGAAATGGGAGATTCCTGAGGCGAAACTGAACAACTTTTTCCTTTGCCAAAATGTCGTCTGAAGCTTTGTTTTTGAATTGTTAACGAAAAACACTGAGCAATCAGAGCGCGCGTAGAGCCCGCGCTCAGGGACGGTCCACGGCGCGTCGTGCTAGGTAGCGACGTTCGACCGGCGCCCCGAACAGTACGCGCCAAAAGTTAATCATCGAAGTATTCATTATTCATGAAAAGAAATTAACTAAAATATAAATGAAATTTATTTGCCGTTATCAATTGAACAAAAAATGATTAGAACGGACTAACTAACGTGTCTATCAAGTACAACGTACGTTAAATTTTAAACAATTCGCCAACAATTAAAATTAGACTTACTCGTCTCTCCAAAAATGAACCTGCTTCGACGAAAATAGGTCACTGTGTCATCCTACCGATCCTGACCATTGCAAGTAGGTATCCCGTAGTGCAAGACAGCTGATGTTACGGCCAGATCAGCGAACTCACTTTATTTGACAAAACCTACTACCTGCACGGCAACTATCACTGGGTTATTCTACGGATCCTGACCACTCGAAGAACAAACACATGGTGCACAACAGCCGATGTCTCGGTTGGAACAGTGAAAGAACTTCGTTTCACGAAATTTCCATCATTGCACGATCACTGTCACTTTGCTCTTCAAGATTTGAATTTACGAAATAAGTTGTTCCCACGTATGAATAATTGGTTGCCCCGAATGAGGCCGATTGTTTTTAACTTTGAAGGGGCTTGTTATGGTCGCTACTACTACCAAATACACTTTTCCACGTTCGGCAATTTCGTTGTTTTGTTCCCGAGCGGGTAGTAACTCACGAGCTTTGCGTCTTAGAAATTAACTCTTATTTTATTCAAAGTAAAAACAGCAATTACAGTACCGGAGAGATCTTTACTGCTGGGCATTCGGACTGATTCTGTCGTGAGAAATTGTGACGCGGTTTGCAACGGTGGACAAGGGGTAGTTGGAAAAATGTTATACGGGAGAGTTACGGGTCGCCACGGGAGGAGCGGTTTATGGTGGAAAGGCCCTTGAGGCCCACGTGCTAACCAGTAGATTTTTTCGGTTCCCAGGAAACTCGGCCGTGATGAACTTAGTGAAGACATTTTCCAACACAGTGATAGTTGCCGCGCAGGTAGTAAGTTTTGTCAAATAAGATGAGTTCGTTGATTTGGCCATAACATCAATTGTCTTGCACTACGGGATACCTGCTTGTAATGGTCAGGATTCGTAGGATGACACAGTGATCCATTTTCGTCGAAGCAGGTTCATTTTTGGAGAAACGGGTAACTCTAATTTTAATTGTTGGCGAATTGTTTAAAATTTAACGTACGTTGTACTGGATAGACACGTTAGTTAGTTTGTTCTAATACTTTTTTGTTCGATTGATAACGGCAAATTAATTTCATTTATATTTTAGTTAATTTCCATTAATTAATAATGAATAATTCAATGTTAATTTTTGCTCCGTGCTATACCGGCACGTTGTGACGCCGGACAATTGAAGAGACTTAATTTAAAAAATAATTCACTTTATTTTACGTAGGGAAGGCACAGCTGACTGTTCCAGGTCTTTGCTCTTAAGTATATAATGTCCGGTGTCGATACCTCTGGTCTCTGATTTCACTCTTCTGATTCTCTCGATGATTCTTGTACTGTCGTCGTTGGATCCGCTTATATACTCCTTGCCGATGACGTCTTGTTTTTTCGGCAGCCCTTATCGCTTGGCCTTGCTCAATTATCTCTTTCGCGACGGTTCCTTGTTTTGTCTTTCGAATTGTCATGTTCGTGTTATTTCCTTTCGAGATTCTTCCTTCCTTCCTTCGGGGCGCCGGTCGAACGTCGCTACCTAGCACGACGCGCCGTGGACTGTTCTGAGCGCGGGCTCTACGCGCGCTCTGATTGCTCAGTGTTTTTCGTTAACAATTCAAAAACAAAGCCTCAGACGACATTTTGGCAAAGGAAAAAGTTGTTCAGTTTCGCCTCAGGAATCTCCCATTTCCGGCTCCTACACCTTTTAGGTTACACCCTGTATACTTTAATACTACACTTTATACAGGGTGAGGCGCCTAACATGACAATGTCAAATTAGTCACCAAAAAATTTGTTAACAAAAGTTGCATGGTATTGAGGGGGGCGCATAAAAAAGTTTACTTTTTGTAACTTTACATATTTAACAGTATATGAAGGTCACCTTCAATTGTTTAAATGGAATGTCCTATCTTTCTGTCCGAATTTCGAAGAAGTGTCAAATTCTGAGTAAAAAAGGTATTATAAGAATTTGTGTCTAAAGTTAACAGTTACTGAGATATTCACAAACTTATCGAGGTTAAAATTATCAAGGTGGGTGGACTACCAATGGTCATAAGAAGATTGTCCAAAAGACCACTGATTTGCAGACATGTCAACGCCCTCCACTCAGAAATGGTATAAATGTAACACTCGTTGTTAGAATAAAGCTCTTTCGATAACAAATGTGGTCTAAAATTAACTTATCAAGGTATTAGTACAATACTCAACACGTTTTATTACACTTGGCGTTCGAACTATCCTCAGTTCGATACAATACAACTGCGTAATTGGTTTGTAAGGTCCTGAGAAATGTTTTTAATTGTTGGTGGATCACGTTACCCTGGCTAAAACAGCGTGACGGAATGAAATATGATTTTTATGTATTACGAGAGCATATCGTAAATTACCTACCTTCGCAAACACAATTGTTCTGCCTATCACATTTGCATTCCCAATGACTGGGATTTCCAAGCACAAAATGATTACTTGCGAATATCTCGGCAATCTTTATTTTCAGACACCATTTCTTATAAAATCTTTTACTTAGAATTTGACACTTCTTCGAAATTCGGACAGAAAGATCAGGCATTCCATTTAAACAATAGAAGGTGACCTTCATGTATTGTTAAAAATGTAAAGTTGTAAAAAAGAAACCGTTTTTTATTTGTCCTCCTCGATAAGATGCAACTTTTGTAGTTAGCGAGTAATTTGAGCTCTCCATGCTAGGTGCCTCACTTTGTATATTATACTATAATAATAGTTAAAAATTGTTATGTATATGCCTAACGCTTGGAAAACTTGTGAGATTCTTTGGCTTGTTCACTCTGTAACTGCTCTTCTAAAGCTGAAGTCAGCATTCACGATGAACAAATGCCTATACATTGTAGAAAGAAACTGTGAAACGCGGAAAATATTTGGGCAAAGCATGTTATCGCTTCAGAGAACTTTGAAGTGGTTTTACGACGATACATGCAGTGCACACAGCGATCGTTGCAGGACGCCTCGGCAACAGACATGTTAATACAGATTTCTGCTGTCTTTTTTTCATTTCTGACAAAGATGAGCAAACAAACTTGATCTCTGTTTAAAGTTCAATGTGTCCAGAACTAGCACAAAAAAATCAAGCAGGTACTGTAGGAGGGTCGATTTCGGCATCCGTTAGAATAATAAGACATAACCGACCGTCATTGTCCCCCTTTCATCGTAAATATGTTTTGCAAACTGGCGAGCGACATCGCCAAATAATAACAAAAGGGACAATGACCGAGAGCGCGAGTGCGAGTGAGTGAGAACGATGGAGCGAGTGAGAAAAAACGAAAGGTGCGATCACCGCGACTTATATGTGAGTGTGAGTATGCATGTGATCGACGGGGATAAATAAACAGAGCAAACAGAGTGCAAAGGGGTTTAAAAACCGTAAAGAGGTTGAAGTGTAAAGAGTGTAAAGAGCAGAAAGTCTAATAAACCGATTGTCGTTAAAATTAATCCTACAGTACTTTTTGATACTTTTTGTAAAACTCAACTCGAAGCTGATGAAACATTTAATATAAAAAATTGAGGCAAGTTCTTAATATTCTGAAAAAAGTTTTTTACAGTTTGGAAAGTCCTATAATACTAAATATAACTTATAAGAATCAAATAAACATTCGGAAAATTGGATATAATTGAAAAAAATATATTGATTTTTATATTTAATTTCAGGCTTCAGTTTTAACAATACATTCACACATTCCGTAAAAATTATGGGTAATATTACAAAGTACATTATGCTACTAATATTTTACGACATAAATTTGTTTAGGTTAGGTTTATATTTGACTTTCTTGCCTTGAATCGAACACTGCGATTTGATGAAAACCGGACACTAGGCCGAAGACAAAAAATATTTCGCGTAGAGTAATTCTTCGAAAGAAAGAACTTATTTGTCCCTCGAAGGAAAGAAATCGCTATTCCCACTTCTTTGTTTGAAGTCGCCGCGCTCAGCGAGAAATCGGAGAACGAGAGAGAGGCGTGAAGTGATAAATCTTTAGGGTCGAGTGAACAGTGACGTTTTTTAGTAGAAGGACCGAAAATGTAATGCTTCCTCGCTTCCTACCATGTTATATACAGGATGTAACGTAAAAGGTGTAGCAGCTGGAAATGGAAGATTCCTAAGGCGAAACTGAACAACATTTTCCTTTGCCAAAATGTCGTCTGTAGCTTTGTTTTTGAATTGTTAATGAAAAACACTGAGCAATCAGAGCACGCGTACAGCCCGCGCTCAGGGACGGTCCACGGCGCGTCGTGCTAGGTAGCGACGTTCGACCGGCGCCCCGAACAGTACGTGCCGGTCACAATTTCTCAAGACAGAATCAGTCCGTACGCCCAGCAGTAAAGATCTCTCCGACGCTGTAATTGTTGTTTTGACTTTCAATAAAATAAGAGTTAGGTTCTAAAACGCAAAGCTCGTGAGTTACTACCCGCTCGGGAACACGACAACGAAATTGCCGAACGTGAAAAAGTGTATTTGGTAGTAGCAGCGGCCATATCGAGCCCCTTCAAAGTTAAGAATAATCGGCCGCTTTCGGGGCAACCAATTATTCATACGCGGGAACAATTGATTTCATAAATTCAAATCTTGAAGTGTAAAGTGACAATGATTGTACAATGATGGAAATTTTGTGAAACAAAGTTGTTTCTCTGTTCCAACCGAGACATCGGCTGTTCATGCACCATGTGTTTCTTCTTCGAATGGCCAAGATCCGTAAAATAACACAGTGACAGTTGCCGCGCAGGTAGTAAGTTGTCAAATAAGGTGAGTTCGTTGACTTGGCCATAACATCAATTGTCTTGCACTGCGGGATACCTGCTTGCAATGGTCAGGATTCGTAGGATGACACAGTGACCTATTTTGGTCGAAGCAGGTTCATTTTTGGAGAAACGGGTAAGTCTAATTTTAATTGTTGGCAAATTGTTTAAAATTTAACGTACGTTGTACTTGATAAACACGTTAGTTAGTCCGTTCTAATTCTTTTTTGTTCAATTGATAACGGCAAATTAATTTCATGTATATTTTAGTTAATTTCCATTCATGAATAATGAATAATTCGATGTTAACTTTTGGCGCGTACTGTTCGGGGCGCCGGTCGAACGTCGCTACCTAGCACGACGCTTCGTGGCCGTCCCTGAGCGCGGGCTATACGCGCGCTCTGAGTGGCCAGTGTTTTTCGTTAACAATTCAAAAACATAGCTTCAGACGACATTTTAGCAAAGGAAAAAGTTATTCATTTTCGCCTCAGGAATCTCTCATTTCCGGCTCCTGCACCTTTTACGTTACACCCTGTATATGTGATCCCATCATTGACGATCCGAATATGATATCACAGCAAATTCTTCGTCCCTCAATACAATTGTTTAGAAGTTTTCGCTTTGGATAGAAAAATTTGCCATAAGTATGACAATGATTAGAAGAAACAGATGCTGTGACTCAAAATACCACCATGACTGCTTTTTTTCGTAATAATTAATGCACAAATAACAGTGTTAGGAATTTTGTCCATGTTCTGACGATTTTGGATGACTGTGATGCCATTTCTCGCCTCTCCAAGCCCCACCCACTTCTAAAAAACTGTTGACTGATTTCAAAGCAGGAGCTACCGTCAGCTCCAATTTACAGACCTTCCGCTATTACGTCTTGCTACGTTGTTTCTTGTATACTATCGAAGGGTATCCTTGAATTTTCCTTCACTATCGCACCCTCATCGAGACTCCATACATTAACATTATTGTAATTTTGTCTAATGCTGTATAATTGTATTAGTTCCAAGTCTATCATAAAAGTTTATTGTTGAATTTTGTAGAATCGCCTGCTATACGTACTGTATCAAATGGATCCTCTATATACTCTGTGATGTATGCTGGATCCGGTAACAAAATAACCATAAAACGGAAAGCAGCAGCTGTTGATGACACAGAAATAGGACTACAGGATATCGACGGAAATTCGCACAGCTCTGTAGGAGGGGTAAAATGTATTCCATCTTCCCACCTTAAATATGGGACCGCCTCTCAGAAAAAATCTTCAAAAGGCAGCAAAGTAATTTCAATAAATATCTGGTTAAACTTATGCCTTACAGAAAGTTTGTATCATACTATAACTTTTACTTAAATGCTAACCGATGTGCATCCTCATTAATATTACTTGCAAGGTATAATCATATTTATGGATTTACATAACACATAATAATTTAGGTAATACAAGATTAACATTTTTTAATATCGCACAATACTAACATTAGTTGTGAATAAATTTGATTACATAGTTTGCTAGGTCCCATACCAAGGTTAATGCAGACATTAATTTTGCATTACTTTGTGTATAACATGCATTATTAACAATTCACGGAGCATTTCACACACATTTGTCTGCATTAATCTGCAATGCTCACTTTATGTCAATTTTCCATTATAGATAGAACTAAACAAATTTGTTTCATTCTAAGCAGTCGTCGGCGTTTAAAAAACCACGTTCAAGCTCTGCTCGGAGTAAAAGAAAAGGATGTAGATGCGGTAATGCTACAGCGATACCTGGAAAATTAACATGTTGTGGTCAACGTTGTCCTTGTTATGTTGAAAGTAAACCCTGTATTGAATGTAGATGCAGAGGTTGCAGGAATCCACACACAGCGGATGGTTTAAAGGTAGGGTATATGACTAAATGTACTATTATGAAATCGTTAACCGTTTCGTGACCAACGGGACATATAAGGGTGTTTCACAACAGGTGGGGGATATTTTAAGGGGTGATTCTTCAGACCAAAGTAAACGAAAATGAAGAGTAACGTTTTTGATTTCGTAGCTTCTTTTGTAAGTTATCGATGTTTAGCAAAGTAGCTTCTCGAACGCCGCACAGTGGGACAAATACCCATTCTAAGTGGAAAAAATGGTATCAAAAACAGATATGTCGTTCATTTATTCTACTTTCAGAATGTTTCTGGAGACTAACGATAGACATAGTAATTAATTTAGCAACCATACAAGCATAGAAATCAATGCATGAAAACTCGTAAGGAAGATTATATGAGAACAATTAGTAGCTTTCTTTAAACGTCTATGCATCCTGGAGCACATTGGCATAAGTAAATGTTTACGTATCAATATAGAAATGTGTCGAGCAATGCATTTTACAATAATTTTTTTTTGAGGTTTTTCTAAATGCTATTTTATTTCTCCCGTTTAGTTCACTCTGACAGTGAAAACATAAAAAGTTCCAAGGAATACCGCTTTCAAATTTTAACGGTGTTAAGTTTATGTATACAGGGTGCCTCAGAACTATCGGAAGAGCCGAAGAGGGGCGATAGCTGAGGTGATTCCGAACACCCTTTTCCTTTGCGAAAATGTTGTTTGAGGCTTCGTTTTTAAATGGTTAACGAAAAACATTGACTAATCAGAGCGCGCGTAGAGCCCGCGCTCAGTGACGGCGCACGACGCGTCGTGCCAGGTAGCGACGTTCGACCGTCGCCCCGAACAGAACGCGCTGGTATAGCACGAAGCAAAAGTTAACGTCGAATTATTCATTATTTATTAATGGAAATTAACTAAAATACAATAGAAATCAATTTGTCGTTATCAGTTGAAGAAAAAAGAATTAGAATCGACTGACTAACGAGTCTATCAAGTACGACGTATGTTACATTTTAAACAATTCACCAACAATTGGAATTAGTCTTACCTGTTTCTCCAGAAATGAACCTGCTTCGACGAAAATGGGTCACTGTCATTCTACCGATCATTCGAAAACGTAACACGAACTACACAACAGCTGATTTTACGATCAGGTCAACGAACTCACTGCACTTGACACAGCTTACCACTTGAACGATAACCGTCACTGGATCATTCTACCGATCCGGATCATTCGAAAACGTAACACGCGGTTCACAACAGCTGATGATCCACGGCCAGGTCGGTCATCTCACTTCACTTCCCGAATTTTACTTTGCTGCACGACCGTTGTAATTTTTACGAGGGCGTAACACAACCTTCTGCAAAAATTTTAGGGGGTGATTCTACGGGCCAAAATAAAGCGAAAATCAAGAACGACAATTTTGCATTTGAGGCTTTGTTAACAAGATACCGGTGTTTGAAAAACCGGGCAGCTGCGTTCAGTGGCAGTCATTCGCTACATGGAAGAGAAACCATGACCTACCGCACCGTGTAATCTGATACCCAAAAGGCACACATTTTACGTCGCACAGCATTCAACCTGCTTACTTGTAAAAATCCACATGGGCATATCGAAACCCGCCCAATGGGATTATCAAGTAAAAAGGGTGACGGCCTTTAATCCACAATTTTTCACGAGGGATCCAACTACTAATATCCAAATACTCTGCGTACACGCGACTGTCCTATCTGCGAGTGTCCACGATTTGCACTAAACTTATTATTCCACTAGAATGTTTAAAGCGTTCCGCATCCGACGCCGTACAAGCAGCAACTGTCTCGATCGACTAGAAATAATGATCTACCGATGCATGCCGAATCGTCGGGAGTCGCGTCTAGGTAAATCGTTCGGAGGCATTTGTTATTCTTTCAGCCGTAGAAGGGGGCAACAGTGTTGCCCTTTTCTGCTGACGACGCAGATACGACTCCCGACGATTCGGCATGCATCGGTAGATCATTATTTCTAGTCGATCGAGACAGTTGCTGCTTGTACGGCGTCGGATGCGGAACGCTTTAAACATTCTAGTGGAATAATAAGTTTAGTGCAAATCGTGGACACTCGCAGATAGGACAGTCGCGTGTACGCAGAGTATTTGGATATTAGTAGTTGGATCCCTCGTGAAAAATTGTGGATTAAAGGCCGTCACCCTTTTTACTTGATAATCCCATTGGGCGGGTTTCGATATGCCCATGTGGATTTTTACAAGTAAGCAGGTTGAATGCTGTGCGACGTAAAACGTGTGCCTTTTGGGTATCAGATTACACGGTGCGGTAGGTCATGGTTTCTCTTCCATGTAGCGAATGACTGCCACTGAACGCAGCTGCCCGGTTTTTCAAACACCGGTATCTTGTTAACAAAGCCTCAAATGCAAAATTGTCGTTCTTGATTTTCGCTTTATTTTGGCCCGTAGAATCACCCCCTAAAATTTTTGCAGAAGGTTGTGTTACGCCCTCGTAAAAATTACAACGGTCGTGCAGCGAAGTAAAATTCGGGAAGTGAAGTGAGATGACCGACCTGGCCGTGGATCATCAGCTGTTGTGAACCGCGTGTTACGTTTTCGAATGATCCGGATCGGTAGAATGATCCAGTGACGGTTATCGTTCAAGTGGTAAGCTGTGTCAAGTGCAGTGAGTTCGTTGACCTGATCGTAAAATCAGCTGTTGTGTAGTTCGTGTTACGTTTTCGAATGATCGGTAGAATGACAGTGACCCATTTTCGTCGAAGCAGGTTCATTTCTGGAGAAACAGGTAAGACTAATTCCAATAGTTGGTGAATTGTTTAAAATGTAACATACGTCGTACTTGATAGACTCGTTAGTCAGTCGATTCTAATTCTTTTTTCTTCAACTGATAACGACAAATTGATTTCTATTGTATTTTAGTTAATTTCCATTACTAAATAATGAATAATTCGACGTTAACTTTTGCTTCGTGCTATACCAGCGCGTTCTGTTCGGGGCGACGGTCGAACGTCGCTACCTAGCACGACGCGTCGTGCGCCGTCACTGAGCGCGGGCTCTACGCGCACTCTGATTAGTCAATGTTTTTCGTTAACCATTTAAAAACGAAGCCTCAAACAACATTTTCGCAAAGGAAAAGGGTGTTCGAAATCACCTCAGCTATCGCCCCTCTTCGGCTCTTCCGATAGTTCTGGGACACCCTGTAGAACAAATTTGAGTAAAAACTAGTTATGAGTATCTGCGATTCTGCTGGCTGTAATTTTGTAAAGTTTTTGTAGATCTTTCTAGACATGTTGCAATCGTAGTACGAGTACGCGTTCGAGAGTGTTTAAGGCTACGGTTAGAGTGGATGCGTATTCGATCGAACAACGCTCTGACGAAGTCGTTCTAACTGCTTGTCGTGCGAACTGTTCGAATGGATGGCTAGAGCGGATGTGTGTTCGTCCGAACTGAGCCTAGGCGTTGGTATACAGTAATTTCTCTCACATCGTCCTTACGAAAGCCCTACATTTTTAGAGGCACGCTAATTCTACGCCTATGTTGTCTGCTTGCCGGTAGTCATTAGCTTGTAGTTGTTAAGAGGCGTCAAAGAAACGGGTAGGCTGGGAATCGAGGCAACCGTATAGTGCCCCATACACGATGAGACTTGTCTCGAGACACGTCCGCGGTCATGTCCGAAGGACCATACCAACGGACCTACGCTGGTCGCTGGAGACATATCCCCTCTGTACTTATTTGACTCTACCGTCTCTATGCTGTTCTTGCGATGAAAAAGGAAAGAAGAGCAAACTCCAATAGTAGTAGGAGCACGAATAGACTGATGGTAGGGACTGTGGATCCTTCGTCAGAAAAGGAATTTATTACCAGAAGAAGCGATATTTCGAGGGCTGGACCAGAAACGTATTTCATGATCGCAGAAATTATATGTCCCTGGGGGACACCTGCAACCCATGTGCTTGACTCTGCACGGTACGTGTCATAAATCCATTGTATTAACAAACAGCAGTCAATGGACAGTTGTCTACTTCTGCCTGGGAACTATTACAAATAAGTAATAGTCAAGAACATAGAAAATTTATATAAAATATAATACGGTATTCCTCAAAGGCACAATTCCCGTCTGATTTGTACTTGTCCTTTTGATTTTTATGCACGTTTCTTGTAACATAAATTGAGTCTGTTTATATACAAGTGTCGTAGGTGAGTTCTCATCTCGTCTCGGGTCCAGCTTCGCTCCTCCAACATTGGTGGAGATCAGCGAGACGGTCCTGTTTATATCATCAGTTTTCACCCTGGTATCTCAAAACAATCATAGACCTTCGTCATAGCAAAATGGCTGCCAAAACTTAACCCAGCAAAATAGCATTTTCGGCGCCGATCGCACAGTCCCTACCATGATTCTACTCGTTTTCTCCCTACCATGTAATTTGCTCTTCTTTCCTTTTTCATCCCAAGAACAGCATAAAGACAACAGATTCAAATAGGTACGGAGAGGATAGGTCTCGAGAGACCAGCGTAGGCTCCTTGGGACAGTCCATCGGACATGTCCGCGGACGTCTCTCGAGACAAGTCTAATCGTGTATGGGCCGCTTTAGAGGTAAGCGATGTAGCACACATACACACCACTGGGTCTAAACTGGGTGTAAACGCAAACTCGTTTGATTCTGGAATCCGTTGATCGATTTCCTTTAAGGAAGACCCTCTCAAGTGGCGAGAGCCTGCCCAAATATAAACTACCACCATACAGAGAGATACTGTTCCTCTGGGTCAGAGATGCTAGATCGCTTATACGCACACTTAAAAGTACGATTCCTGTGACTGCCCTCAGAATCAAAGTGATGTGACGGTCCAGTGCGTCTTTCTGCGAACGATACGTGTTCGTCAGAATTCGACAGAATTCGCAGAGCACCAGTCCTGACGAACACGTATCCAGCCTAGCTGTAGCCTAAGATCGCGGCCAAGCGTATCACGATCTTCTCGTGGCTGAGCGCAGGCTCTGCGCTCGCTCTGATTGGACAATGTTTTTCATTACCATTAAAGAACGAAGTCTCAAACAACATTTTGGCAAAGGAGAAAGGTGTTCAGAATCATCTCAGCAATCACCCCTTTTCGGCTCTCGAAGTAGTTCTGGGACACCCTGTATAAAACGTTATTCAGTAACCGGGGTACCTGGCTGCCCGCTTCCAGCATTCGTATAATAGAATCGTTTTTCCACGGATAAATATTAATCTTGTATGTTTATACACGTTAATTGCACCTTGAGAGTAACATATAAACAAACGTTAATGTTTATCCCAAAGAATATCGATTTCATAAACACACGTAGAGCGTTGCTTATATTTCTGGATCGCAACAGTGATCGTGGAAGCCTTCCTGCAACGCATATCAAATAGCAATTACTAAATGCAAAAGGTGCGTCTGAATAAATAATTACTATTGTTTATATATAGTTTTTTATTTGTTTAGTTATCTCTGTAATTATTCAGTAAACTTTATTACTGTACATATTTTTATTTATTCACATTTCTACAAGTAGGCACCCCGGTACTCCAAGTATTGAGAACGGATATGTGAAATTCTACTCAAAAGTTTTGTTGGTTGAAGGACGAAAAAAACCATACGTGACAGATATTTCACTTCTAAAATCTTCTAAGATCTGGGAGGTTTTAAAAATTTTGCTCGAAAGCAGAAAATGTTTACATTTATTTAGGTGGGTAGGCGTGTACCCGAATATTGACATAAGGGAGTTAACCCTTTGCGGTCCGCGCATTCCTCACGGTTCCATTCTAGATGATCCGCGCTGCATTCGCAATTTCATACCAGCCGGTTCGCACAGATTTCGCCAATCGTTTATCCGCTTGGTACCGTTTACTTTGGAAAACATTTATGATTTTATTAACATAACGTACTTATGAATAGGTAGATATATAAAATAAAATTGTAAGATTTTCTAAACATTATTTTTTATCCCGGTTTTCTGTGGTAGGTTTCGCATACAGGGCGTTCTGCTACTGCATGTCAATATTTTCAGAGGTGGTTCTATGGGTAAATATAAATCGAAAATCATGAATAGCGATTTTGCGTTTAAGGCTTTGTTTGCAAGATATCGATGTTTAAAAAAATGCCTGTAAACAGGCAATCTGACGCTCCCTGGAGCGAGTCAGCAGGCTCCGCTCAGCGCCACATTGTTGCTTGCATTTACTACATGCAACGGCTACTTACCGACGTCGTGATACCGTGACCTACTTTATACCCTATGATCCGACAATGTGTTCTTGTGAGAAAGGTATGCACCTCATGTTGTATGGCGTTCAACCTGCTTACTTGTCAAAATCCACATGGGCATATCGAAATCCGTCCGATGGGATTCTCAAGTAAAAAACTGGGTGGATACTCTTCTCTATGCACAATTTTTTCACCAAACCCTCGCATACACGCACTTCGATTGTCCAGACCGCGAATGTTCACAGAAATAGCACGCATCGCGATTGTCCCGTCCGCGATTGTCCACAAAAATTACACACGCACGCACCGCGATTGTCCCATCCGCGAGTGTCCACAGTTAGCACTTCAGGAGGTGTTCGATGTATCCACCACTTTCCTGAATGCAAAGTTCAATTCTCTGATGAAGATTTCTTCTTACCAGTACGAAGTTCCCCATTATGCTTGGAACCAACACA
Source organism: Holcopasites calliopsidis (assembly GCA_023838395.1). Taxonomy (NCBI): domain Eukaryota; kingdom Metazoa; phylum Arthropoda; class Insecta; order Hymenoptera; family Apidae; genus Holcopasites; species Holcopasites calliopsidis. The sequence continues at coordinate 72,240 of JALHAQ010000100.1, forward strand.
GATGAGTGTCGAATTCGCTCCCAAAATTGATCCACCAGTATTCACCGGTGTTGCATACACCAACTGCTTGAGGTGACCCCCCGAAATAAAAATCCATTGGAGTTAAATCCGGGGATCGAGCAGGCCAAGATACGGGTCCTCCGCGTCCGATCCATCTTCGGTGGAAATACGCGTCCAGGTGCGCTCCTACGTCACGGGTAGAATGTGGTGGTGCACCGTCCTGCATGTATCACATATTCCTTCGCACCTCGTGAGGAACGTCTTCTAACATTGAGGGTAGCTCCGATCGCAGAAAATTGAGGTATTCCGAGCCTGTTAGTCGATGCGGCAGAGGAACAGGACCGATAATCCGATTGCCCACAATTCCAGCCCAAATATTCAAGGAGAATTCGTGTTGAGTGTTTGCGTGCCACCTCGCGTGTGGGTTTCCTTCTGCCCAGACGTGACTGTTGTGGAAGTTGACAACACCACGTCTGTTAAACGACGCCTCGTCGGTGGATAATATCCTCCCTGTAAAGTTATCGTCTTCGCGTAGCTTCTCCAACATCCATGTGGAGAAAGTAGCACGTCTATCGAAGTCACCGTCTTCTAATTCATGCATCCGCTGATAACGGCACGGGTGCATTTGCTGCTGTTTGAGCATCTTCCAAACGACGCTGTTGCTGATTCCCTCTTGCGCGGCGATCTTCCTTGTGCTGCTCGTCGGATCCTCTTCGATGTGGCGCAGTATCCTATTCTCCAGGTCTGGATCGAGCATGTCGCGTCCTCCGGATCTGACAACCGTCAAGCATTGTGTATCGCGCGCTCGCTGGCACACTTGCGTAAAAGTTCTTCTGTCCGGTGCAGGTCTCCGCGGAAATCTGTCGCAGTAGATACGATGCGCTCCGCAGGCTTTAACCCTCGCTTCGCCGTACACAGCAGCATGCCTGTGTACTCAATAAATGTAAATTGTCCGTCGCTCATCGTTCGACACCACACACGCGTACTAAATTTAAATAATTTAAATAAAAACTAAGTGAACAAAAATTAAAATAAACCTAAAAATTAAATTAGCACTAACGCTATACTAAAAATAACACTAAACTTGAAAATAAAATTAACATGCAAACTAATTTTATTTTCAAATTTAGTGTTATTTTTAGTATAGCGTTAGTGCTAATGCATTGTATATAATGCATAATAGTATGTATATGTATATATATATAGTAGTATGTAATGCATAATAGTGCTTTGCATTCAGGAAAGTGGTGGATACATCGAACACCTCCTGAAGTGCTAACTGTGGACACTCGCGGATGGGACAATCGCGGTGCGTGCGTGTGTAATTTTTGTGGACAATCGCGGACGGGACAATCGCGATGCGTGCTATTTCTGTGAACATTCGCGGTCTGGACAATCGAAGTGCGTGTATGCGAGGGTTTGGTGAAAAAATTGTGCATAGAGAAGAGTATCCACCCAGTTTTTTACTTGAGAATCCCATCGGACGGATTTCGATATGCCCATGTGGATTTTGACAAGTAAGCAGGTTGAACGCCATACAACATGAGGTGCATACCTTTCTCACAAGAACACATTGTCGGATCATAGGGTAAAGTAGGTCACGGTATCACGACGTCGGTAAGTAGCCGTTGCATGTAGTAAATGCAAGCAACAATGTGGCGCTGGCGGAGCCTGCTGACTCGCTCCAGGGAGCGTCAGATTGCCTGTTTACAGGCATTTTTTTAAACATCGATATCTTGCAAACAAAGCCTTAAACGCAAAATCGCTATTCTTGATTTTCGATTTATATTGACCCATAGAACTACCTCTTAAAATATTGACATGCAGTAGCAAAACGCCCTGTATATATGTAGTTTCTCTTCTACCACCTGAAACTTTTTCGTTTGAACAAACTGCACAATCTTTATGTTTATGCTGGGTGTACAGTGTAATTATATGTAATGTTCCATCTAGTCGTTGTTCCTTGTCGCTGGATGGTGGTCGTCCTCTTTTCGCTGTTACACGCAAGTCCCCAACAAAATCCAGTAACAGTTTTTCTTGTGAATTGTTTGTGAGAAATCTTATTATCGTTAGTATTATGAGTAGATGCTTCGTATAAAATATAAGCATTCACAATAGACGCTTTCGATCCCCAGAAAACGAGTTTCCTCCACCATTTCAGGGATTTGCGAAGGAAGCAGTAGTTTGCAGTATATTGGGCTGCTAAATCAATGCCGCCCATGTTTTTATTATATTGTACTATTGTACTTGGCTTGAAAATTTGCTGTACTCTATTCCCAAATCCTCTACTTTTTACAAATTCAGATCTTGACGTACCCCACGTTGATAACATTGACACAACACGTTTATCGCTCCATGCAAGCAACAATGTTTCATTCTTGCGATAAGGAATTGTTTGCCTAATACTTAATTTTGGTGATTTCATGAAAAGAGGTATTCCTTTTCTATTCGTCATTTCCGGTCCAGTTAAATGATATTTCAAATTAAGCAATTTTAGCCCAAGTATTATGCTGGTATAGAGTCAATCCGTAAACATATGGTATCCTGTAGCTTCGGGTATTGACTGCTGTAGATTATTATACAGGCGTAAAACAATCCGGCTTGTGACTGGTAAATCGGGGTAAGTAAATCTGTATGTCCTTTGTTTACCAAAATATTGTAAAAATGTGTATAAATATCCGGACGATGAGTCAGCTAGTACGTATAGACGGATTCCCCATTTGTTTGGTTTTCGGATGAGCCCTGAATTTTTTGTCCAAATAGTTCAGAAAATAGTAGGCAACTTTACCCACAGAAATTCTTTCATTGTTGTCCGCCTGCGGTATGGTCTCTAAATGCAGTGTCCAAGATATTTGTAAAAACCGTTGACGCTTACAAATTTTGCTATAAAATGGAATCTTCGCGTGGAATTGTGTGTTCCAATAACTTTTGATGTCATTGAGAGTCGTCAATCCCATGTTTATGATTATACCAAAGAATGCTCGTAATTCAACAATAGTAACATCTACCAATTATGCCATATTGAGTGCACGGAAAGTTCATGGCTATTAATTATTTTTTGGGCATATAAATTTGTTTCTTTTTCACTATTTTATTAATGAGTTCATTTGTAAAAAAATTATGAGAAAGGCTGCAGTGGTGTAATGAAATCACTCGGAACTTGCGGCCCTTGCACCTTGTCTCCCGTAGAAAATTCTATGGAACTAGAATAGTTGTCGTTTTCAGAGACATTCTGCCAACCACTATTCTGGTCCGTGTCATTATCACTTTCAGATGTATCAAAAGTTCTATTTATATGTCTGCTTCGTCTGAGTGTAATTATGTCCTCTGATTCTTCACCACTTTCGATTTCAGATGCACACATTCTTTGAAATTGTTGTTCTATGTCCTCGAGATAATCACTATCACCACTTTCAACTTCATTGTCACACACCCTTGTATCGTCTCTGTTGTCTAGCCATATCCTTTACAAAAAAATTTTCTTAGGGAAATTTAGACTTTGAAAATGCCTTCTAGTTGTACTACAAATTCGAACTGTACGCCACCATGGGTTTGGAAGTACTAAAAGTATACCCTTGCTTTCAAGAGGCATGGCCTATTCCGGATATGCTACATCGTAGCTCTTATCTTATTTAGAGTAAGATTGTGACATTGTCGAGAGACGCCCGACATAGGACGTGCCAGAACGAACTGCAATGTCGAACCACACTCGACATAGTGTCGCAAAGGGTCAAGTATAGGGACCATTGATGACATAGCGTTACACATCGACACGCATATTTTACTCGAGTACTCGAACTGCATGTAATATAGGTTGCCCATAATTCCTGTAAGAGCCGAGATGGGACATTCCTGAGGTGATTTTAGGCAACTTTTTCCTTTGCCAGAACTTTGTTTGGGGCTTCGTTTTTTAATTATTAAAGAAAAACACTGACCAATCATAGCGCGCGTAGACCGCGCACTTAGCCGCGGGGAGATCGTGATATGCTCGACAGCGGTCTTGAACACTCTCGTGGCTGGGCGCGGGCACTACGTGCACTCTGAATGGTCAATGTTTTTCATCATCAATTCAAGAATGAAGCCTTAAACAATGTTTTGGCAAAGGAAAAAGTTGCTGAGAATTACCTCATAATCATCACGAAATCAAAGCAACGATACATTTGCGCATCTAACCCTACTTCGGAAAATTTCTTACAAATAAATTTTAACATGTATAAATGGAGAAAGCAGTTCGACTAAAAGTATCTGTTGTAAAAATTGTTTTACAATACTTCACAGTAGACATCTAATGCGATATAAAGTAGCGGCCATATAAAGTACCTGCCTTTATCCTCTTGGATTGCAAATGATGAGATATCAAATCCTTGCAGATTTGTAAATAAAATTCCATAGAAAAAGTATCGCGGTCACGAAAGGGTTAACTTGGACTTGAAATATTTTTTAAACAGTATTGTTGATTGTTTCGTGTATTACTTTACATTTTAGATTCGACCACATATACCTGAGTTACATAATTTACAGTTACAACTATCAACATCTTTGGATTGTGATACACTAACTTCGGATCCCTTGGGATCGGTACCACAATGCCTTTCAACTTCTCCAACAACAATTCAAGTATTAAATGTTTATTCGACTCCAAGATTAGACATTGATAATGTACCACAAAACCTACCTGCAGCCTTGTTAGTAGGAGAAGATGCTATGATTAGTACAGAAAGTGAAGCTGAAGACAGTGATATCCAAATTGATGTGTGACAATTCAAATGACATTATCAATTAACATGTAAATAGAAGGTATGTAATATACTGACAACATCAATAAAGTTACAGTTGAGATATGTATTCTGCGAATACGATAAAACACAAATTAATTTTACAAAAATAAAAAAGCTTTTATGAATTCGAGAAAATAAATTGTGCTGTTTTCAAAGTACCGTGTATAGCATTCAAATTGATGCAACTGTATATCTTGAAAGCTGTTGGCGATTCTATTCGGGTGGCATACAATGTGATTTAAATGGCTTTTTTGTAGATGTATTTGTGGGAGATATGTGTAGGTCAACCCCGCCTTTTTAAAACGGAATGTATATTTTTTATTGCATCAAACGACGCAACTGATCGTTCCGTTTAAAGAACTGCAAAGTTACATATAAACGAAACAAATAAAGGGTACAGTCAGATGAGGGGGTCAAATGTCACCCTAAACCAAATTCGATTTGCCACGGGTCATTCAATAGCTTATCAAAAAAGAACAATGTGCGCCAAGTTTCAGCTCAGTATCTCGAGGGGGGGGGGGGGGGGTAGTAATTGGCAAAAATAAAAATCATATTTTTGCTCAATTTCTCTCATCTGCGTGTATGAAAAAGTTTGAAAAATCAGAGACCCTTTAGTTAAACAGGCACACATTATAAACTTTTTTCAGATTTTCAAATTGAAAAACCAACTATGAAAAATAAAAAAAAAACTAGAAAATGATGAAAAATGCCGATTCCTGCATTTGAATGAAATGTATTCCTGGATGAAAAATTCCTGCGGCAAAATACGTAAACCGCGGCGCACTTTTTATCCATTCGAGTTTACAAATGTTTTAATAATATTTTTTAATTATTCTAATCTGAAATTCATGCAAATATGACTTTCAAGGGCTTTTTCTGCTACTGTATTATTTAACATTTCCTACATTAAAGTAATATATGAAGTGGATTTTCAAAACTCTTACTTTCTGGAATTATTATAATATATTGTTAAAACATTTGTAAACTAATATTGATCACGTTTATATGATTAGGATATTTTTAAAATGTAAGTACTTAATTGTTAACAATGTAATTAAAATATAGAATAAGATGAACCTAAGGGGGACTCCAACCTACAAAAAGTGTGCCACGGTTTACGTACCCTGCCGCAGGACCACCGACGCTCTTGAGAGTTTCCTTCATAGTACAAGATATAGCGCACATAGGACTTCAATTGGTTCGGTTGATTTAGTTTCATTAATTCCTATCCCAGTTTTTTGTATGTAAAAACATTAAACATTGCATAAAACATTTGTTTCATAAAGAATATATGGAAGTTCGCCGTACAAGTGACAGTGGCACGCAAGGAACAGCGAAAAAGTTAGATTTTTATTTTTTTAACTATGGGACACCAAACTGAAAAATCTGAAAAAATTCAATATAATAGTATCAATAATATGTAGTTACACAAAAAATATGAATCTGGTACAGCGACTCCTTCAATTCCAAACCGACATTTTTCATCATTTTCTTGCGTTTTTCATTTTCACAGCTTGGTTTTCCTATTTAAAAATATGAAAAACTTCTATAATGTGTGCCTGGTTAACCGAAGGGTCTCTGATTTTCCTCAAGATTTCTCATACACCCAGATGAGAGAAATTGATCAAAAATATGATTTTTTATTTCTACCAATTACTACCCCCCTAATCGAGATACTGAGCTGAAACTTGGCAAACGTTGTTCTTTTTTGATAAGCTATCGAATGACCCATGGGAAATCGAATTTGGCTTAGGGGCACTTTTGACTCCCTTGTCCGGCTATACCCTTTAGAAGGTATTTTAATTTTAACGTCGTGCCTTAGTACCATAGTCGTCCGGAAAGAAGTCTCTTAAAACGGCACAGGGGTAAGATGGGTACCCCACTATACCAACGTCCAATGTTAAAATGTCCACCCTGATGGATCACATACACTTTCTTTCTCTATATACAGGGTGTAACGCAACAGTATGCAAATATTTTAAGGGGTGATTCTACAGGCCAAAATAAAGCGAAAATCAAGAATGGCAATTTTCCGTTTGAGGCTTTGTTTACGAGATATCGATGTTTAAAAAAACGGCGTTCGAACGCCTGCCGATGGGCAATCTGACGCGTGAGGCTCGAGTCAAACAGCTGCGTTCAGTGGTAGTCATTCGCTACGACGCCGCAGGAACCATGACCTACCGCACCGTGAAATCTGGCACTCAGAAGGCACACGCATTACGATGTATAGCATTCAACCTGCTTACTTGTAAAAATCCACATGGGCATCTCGAAACCCGCCCAATGGGATTATCAAGTAAAAAGGGTGACGGCAGCCTTCAATACTCAATTTTGTTCCCAAAAACCAAATATGCGATTGTCCCGTCCTCGATTGTTCACAATACATCCATTGTTACGAGCCAGGGCTTGGCGAGCTTGGCCGGGAAAAAGGTTCAAGGGTTATGGTTACACCTGATAACCGGGTAGTGGGTTAACAGGTCAAACTTGGATGACTGACCTGGGAAGAGGTCCGTGTTCTCCCAGGACTGACCGACGGTTGTGAAGCGTCGGATAGCCGAGAGTCACGGCAAAGGGAAAGAGTGCGCTTCTCTGGACAGCTGACGTCGTCAGGTAGCCGATAGGCGTGGATGGAAGGATTCCGGATCTCCGGACTATTTGGCGGGTGTGAAGCGCTACGTAGCCGGCTCACCAGAATCAAGGAAGGTGTGTGTTTCCGGACAGCCGACGTACACGCTGGGTAGCCGTAGAAACACGGATGGTCAGGTTGGGTTCAGGTAAAGGAACTCGTAACGTGCGTACACCACGAGCGGCTATGATGTACTTTGTGGGTCCCGTTCATATCGAGGATTTCCTATGTATTGGAAGAAGGTGCAATGGAACAACAACTTGCGAGAAAACTATGATTGGTATATTCAAGATGATATGGAAGTTACAAAGATTGAGCGGTATACAATGAATCCACGGGTTTTACGTATAATAATTACACGGGGGCTCACCGAAGATTGAGGTATGAAAGCCAAGCAGTAACTACGTACTGAAAGGAGATATTTGCTCGAAGGGGATTAACCCGATCTTGCAATGTCTGTGTCAACGAACGAAACTAACGCAACGAACGCGTGACCAGGACTAGCCCGATTTGGTTGAATTTCGTGGTCCTTATATACTCGAAAATTAGGCTCGTAATTGTGGAAGGGGTAACTGCAGTTGCTCCAGTTTCGTGGGAACGCTGCGAGGGTGGTCTTCTGTTTTCCCGGATTCTGTTTATTCCTTGTAGGGCTGGCGCCTCCCAGGAATTTGGTCTGTCTCTCCCAGGGTCTGAGTTTCCTTTAGGAGGGATCCCAAGTGTGCAGGTGCGGGCTTGGTCGCGTACGCGTCTTATGATTATAAACATTTGTAAAAAATTCCAACCGTCGTCCTGGATGACACGTTCCCGAACGAATCAAAATTATGAAATAATTTCACCGTGCGTAACACCATCAACACAGAAATTTGCAGCACACGAGGATCACGATTCCACGATTTGCACTAAACTAATTATTCCAGGGATGTTCCTCGTGTCCACCACTCGCTTGAATGCAGTGATTCAATCTTTGACGCAAGTCGTGTCACAGTTTTCGGAAATCTGTTATTATTGTCAGAGAACATCATCATGTAGTCGTATTCCGCAAATGTACACGACCCTTTGCACACTTGGCACCACCATCACCGCACGTAACCGATTGTAACAAAAAGTAGCTTTAAAATTGAGATTGCGTATCTATACTCCGTTCAACGAGACGAGTCACTAAGTAAAAACAAACAGCTCGCTCGCTTTTCAGTGATCGGCCCTGCGACTGCAGTCATTGGCTGTCACGTGTTGCAACTCAGGGCCAAGTTTTGATGGTCCCTTGCCGAGGGCTCTTGCATGCAAGGTCAGGCGGAAACCTAAATGATTTCCAAATGTGCACTTTATGATCACAGGTAAACTTCACAGGTAAGTTGGAAAAAGGCAAAAAACGGTTAGATTTCTACGAGCCTTCGAAGTGAACGTGTGTTTTTATCCTCCGTTACGTATTTTCAATTTTCGTCATGTCGTCGTTCTCAAGTTCTGAGGAAGAAAACGTTGGCATGTCACCTATCAGGACGCGTGCGAAAAGAACATATATTAGTGCAAGTGAAAAGAACATTATTTTAAATATTTATAAAGCAGAACTGTTAAAAAATCCAGGACAATCTATTACTGATATAGTGAAAATAACTGCTCGTACTGCAGGAGTTTCGAAGAGGTAAAAATTACATATATACTTTAATATACATTTTAAAAATATATATTTTAACAGAAGCATTATTTAATTTTGTGACATTTTTAGGTCAGTCTTTCGAATACGGAAGGAAAGCATGTCGGGAGAAATATTGTCTCCAAAGAGAACAAAAATTCGCCAAAAAGTTGTTCAAAAAGTAGACGATTTCGATAAAAATGTCATAAGGCGAATAGTTCACGAATTTTTTCATCGGAATGAAATCCCAACGATCCAAAAAGTGTTAGAGATTGTAAATGCGGATCCCACTTTACCTAATTTTAAACGAACTTCGTTTTATAAGTTATTAAAGAGCATTAATTTTAAGTTTACTCGGCGAGGTCGCGATAGTTTTATAAACGACAGAGAAGACATTGTTGTATGGAGAAGAAGCTACTTACGCCAATTAAAACAATTCAGGGAGGCTAATCGTCAAATATATTACTTGGACGAAACGTGGATTAATGCAGGGCATACCAAAAGCTTCGTATGGAAAGATACAAGCATCACATCAGCTCGAGCTGCACATTCCAGCGGTCTATCAACCGGCTTAAAAAATCCTTCCGGCAAGGGAAAACGCTTAATAATTACTCATATCGGGAGTGTAAATGGTTTTGTGGATGGGGCGTTATGGACTTTTGAGTCGAAAAAAAGCGTCAATTACCATGAGGAGATGAATGCGGCAAAATTTGAAGATTGGTTATCTAAAATAATTGACGCAATAGAAGAGAATTCAGTGTTCGTTATGGACAACGCTCCATATCACAGCCGCAAAATCGAACAAATCCCGACCAGCAAGTGGAAAAAAGCCAACATCCAGCAGTGGCTACGAACAAGAAATATAACGTTCGCAGACGATATGGTCAAAACTGAATTATTACATATTGTTAAACAACAAAAAGTAACAGACGTTTATGCAGTAGATGAAATAGCGAAAAGAAAAAATGTAACAATTTGAAGACTTCCGCCATTTTATTGCGAGTTAAACCCCATAGAGATGACATGGGCTCAGGTGAAAAACTATGTTGCAGCGAGAAACAACACTTTTAAATTTTACGATATGATAAATTTATTTAGGGAAGCGATAAATATAGTTACTGTAGAAAATTGGAAAAAATGTATTGATCATGTAATTACCAATTTTAAAGAGAAATTTTGGCAATTAGATGGTATAATTGAATCAGCAATAGAGCCATTTATTATAAATTTAAATGATTCCGACGATAGTTCTATGTTAAATACCAGTCGCGAAAGCAACATAGAACAAAAAAAAATAACAACTAATAATAATTACACATAACTTCTGTTGTACTTTTATTTATCCTGTTATTTATGTATATTTATATAACGAGTAACTTCATACCATAGTCAAAGAATTTTAATTTAAAAAATCAGCTTATGTCACGATGCGATGTGGGGATCCAGAATCCGTAAATCGGCTCTGTCTTGCTCATGCACAGATCACGTGCACATGTTTATACTTGGTGACTCGTCTCGTTGAACGGAGTATAGAAATTGAAATAATCAAGTTCTGAGAATTAGACTAAATTAAAAATTGAGAGTAATAATAATAGAACTAAATGCAATGTTAAATCTATGTCGAATAGTAAAATTCAAAGTACAAATGGAATGTTTAAACCATTCCGTATTCAACAGCGTACAAACTGCAACTGCCTCGTTTGTCTACAGGTATCCCAGAACTCCCCATACAGCTGAAAAGAGGTGATAGCTGAGGTGATTCTGAACACCTTTTTCCTTTGCGAAAATGTTGTTTGAGGCTTCGTTTTTAAATGGTTAACGAAAAACGTTGACCAATCAGAGCGCGCGTAGAGCCCGCGCTCAGCCGAGGCGGTGAATGTGAACAAGTCGCTCGGTCTAATAAGAGGCGTTTGCCAAAAGTTATATCGAATAAGGTATAAGCAAATTAAGAACAATATCAAATTATTCGTTATTCGTGTAGAATCAATTAATCGATTGACTAATAAACCTATCAATTGCAGCCCGCGTTAAATTAAAAAAGATTGACAGAAGATTCAAATTAGACTCACCCATGCATCCAGAAATGAACCTGCTTCGACGAAAATGGGTCACTGTGTCATCCAACCGATCCTGACCATTGCAAGTAGGTATCCCGCAGTGCAAGACAGCTGATGTTACGACCAGGTCGGCGAACTCACTTTATTTGACAAAACTTGCTACCTGCACGGCAACTATCACTGGGTTATTCTACCGATCCTGGCCATTCGAAGAACAAACACATGGTGCACAACAGCCGATGTCTCGGTTGGAACAATGAAAGAACTTCGTTTCACAAAATTTCCATCATTGCACGATCACTGTCTCTTTACACTTCAAGATGTGAATTTATGAAATCAGTTGTTCCCACTTATGAATAATTGGGACGCTAGCTGCGAAAGGGGCTGATTGTTATTAACTTTGAAGGGCCTCGACTTGGCCCTTTCTACTGCCCAATGCGTTTTTCCACGTTCTGCAATTTCATCGTCGTGTTCCCGAACGCGTAATCACTCGCGAGCTTCACGTTTTAAAACTTAACTTTTATTTTATTCAAAGTAAAAACAAAAATTACAGTGTCAGAGAGATCTTTACTGTATGGCGTTCAAATTGATTCTGTCTGGAGAAACTATGACGCGGTTTACAACGGTGGACGAGAGCTAGCTGGAAAAACGTTATAAGGGAGAGTTACGGGGCCCTTGAGGCCCACGTGCTGGCCAGCAGAGTTTTCGGATCCCAGAAAACACGGCCATGGTGTTTTCCAGTTGCCGGGAAGGCACTGCAAACTCCTCTGGCAAACGCCTCTTATTAGACCGAGCGACTTGTTCATTCGGCTCTATGGGGAGTTCTGGGACACCTCTAGACAATCGAGGCAGTTGCAGTTTGTACGCTGTTGAGTACGGAATGGTTTAAACATTCCAGTTGTACTTTGAATTTTACTATTCGACATAGATTTAATATTGCATTTAGTTCTATTATTATTACTCTCGATTTTTAATTTAGTCTAATTCTTAGAACTTGATTATTTCAATTTCTAGATACGCAATCGCAATTTTAAAGCTACTTTTTGTTACAATCGGTTACGTGCGGTGATGGTGGTGCCAAGTGTGCAAAGGGTCGTGTACATTTGTGGAATACGACTACATGATGATGTTCTCTGACAATAATCACAGATTTCCGAAAACTGTGACACGACTTGCGTCAAAGATTGAATCACTGCATTCAAGCGAGTGGTGGACACGAGGAACATCCCTGGAATAATTAGTTTAGTGCAAATCATGGAATCGTGATCCTCGTGTGCTGCAAATTTCTGTGTTCATGGATGTATTGTGAACAATAGAGGACGGGACAATCGCATATTTGGTTTTTGGGAACAAAATTGAGTATTGAAGGCTGCCGTCACCCTTTTTACTTGATAATCCCACTGGGCGGGTATCGATATGCCCATGTGGATTTTTACAAGTAAGCAGGTTGAATGCTATACATCGTAATGCGTGTGCCTTCTGAGTGCCAGATTTCACGGTGCGGTACGTCATGGTTCCTGCGGCGTCGTAGCGAATGACTACCACTGAACACAGCTGTTTGACTCGAGCCTCACGCGTCAGATTGCCCATCGGCAGGCGTTCGAACGCCGTTTTTTTAAACATCGATATCTCATAAACAAAGCGTCAAACGGAAAATTTCCATTCTTGATTTTCGCTTTATTTTGGCCTGTAAAATCACCCCTTAAAATATTTGCATACTGTTGCGTTGCACCCTGTATACAGGGTGTAACGTAAAAGGTGTAGGAGCCGGAAATGGGGGATTCCTGAGGCGAAACTGAACAACTTTTCCCTTTGCCAAAATGTTGTCTGAGGCTTTGTTTTTGAATTGTTAACGAAAAACACTGGCCATTCAGAGCGTGCATAGAGCCTCAGGGACGGGCCGCGGCAGGTTGTGCTAGGTAGCGACGTTCGACCGGTGCCCCGAAGAGAACGCGCCGGTATAGCACGGAGCAAAAGTTAATGTCGAATTATTATTCATGAATGGAAATGAACTAAAATACAAATGAAATTAATTTGTCGTTATCAATTGAACAAAAAAGTATTAGAACGGACTAACTAACGAATCTATCATGTACAACGTACGTTAAATTTTAAACAATTCACCAACAATCGAAATTAGACTTACCCGTTTCTCCAGAAGTGAACCTGCTTCGACGAAAATGGGTCACTGTCCCTGGGCCATTGTACCGATCCTGACCATTGCAAGTAGGTATCCCGCAGTGCAGACAGCTGATGTTAAGGCCGGGTCAGCGAAGTAACTTCACCGAAAAAAATTTACTACACAGCCGCTGTCACTGGGTCTCTACCGATCCGGTCTAGGGGGGGTACTAACTCGAAGCGCACAACAGGTGATGTTGCGGCCAGGTAAGTGAACTCAGTTCGTTTTACAAAATTTACCTGTTTCACTGCGCGGTCACTGTCACTTGTCACTTCAAGATTTCAATTTGTGGAAAGTCCCTATGTTCAATTAATTTGCGGCTCTGAAAAGGGCCGATTGATGATAAGTGAGGAGAATGTTGTTCCTACGTTTTGAAACAATTGTGGCCCCAGAAGAGGGGCCGAATGCTGGCCCTGAAATGGGCCGATTTGTGTTATAACAGATGAGGTTCTACGTAGCCACCGTTCGCTGGCAAACACGCGCGAGCTCGCTTCGCAACGTTGAGCTGTACTTTGCGGAGTGTATCGGTCGAAATAGCCGCTACGGAAGCGTGTACCCTGGTGACCACTTCTTCGCGGGATATAACAAGTTGACGGTACACCTCATTCTGAAGCAATTAATAAAACTACAAAATGGTAAGCGAACGTACGTATAAATAAATATTTTTAAAGGAAGTAAGATAGGGTAATAAAAATCCAGAAATAAAAATCCAACGGATTCATATCCGGGGAGCGTGGGGGCCATGCAACAGCATCGCCGCGGCCAATCCACCTGTTCTAGAAGGTTTCATTGAGATATGCGCTGACATTTGCGAAGAAATGGGCCGGTGCCCCGTCATGTTGATAAGACATGCTCCTCTGAATCTCTAATGGAATTTCTTCCAAGAGATTCGGAAGAGCATGTTCTAAAAATGCTAGAAATGACTGGCCGTTCAGTCTATCTGGGAGAACGTACGGCTCCATGATGAAATCACCGCAAATGCCCGCCCATAAATGCGAGTTGTGGGCATTGAAGCACCCTTCCCTTGTAAAGACGGCTTCGTCTGTCTACAAAACGTACGTGTATAACGACGGTATCCGCTCAATTTCCCCCAACAGCCACCTCGAATACTCCATGCGTTGGACGAAGTTCTGAGGTTTCGAAGATTGCACCCGCACGTATTTGTACGGGTACATCTTGCCTTCTCGCAGAATGCGGTGCGCCGTCGTGTGGCTGAAACTGTAACCAAATACAGAGATGTATTAGTAAGAGGAAAATTACATTTTGATTATAAAATTATGATTTCTTTCACATGGCAACGTACCCTATTCTCCGGCTGATGTCGCGTGTGCTGACGGTAGCATCCCGGCGGACCTCTTCGAGTACTTCGTCCGACCGCGTCGTGGAAATTCGACGCGGTCGTCCACTATCGGCCTTTTGAGGTTGTAGTGAGCCACTCGCTTGTAGGCGACTCGCCAATCGGCAAAAACACGCCGAAGAGGGTTGGTCCTCGCCGGGATACTTTTCGCGATATACCCGTGCAGCACTTTCGGCATTGCCACTGCACTGCGCGTGAACAAAAAACATTCGGTAATACGTTGCGATTCTGCGCTCCGTGCTTGACATCTTCGATGTTGCCTCGTTCAAACCTCTGAGAAAAATGTTTAGCAGTCAATCGCAGTTTTCTTTCCAGAAAGCACCCCCACGTACCCCACTACGTGTCCACATTTTTAGAAACAGTATCCGTATTCTTTAGAGAAGTGCAACATGGGGTTGCTTACCATCTCGAAGCATCCCCACGTGTTCTTGAAAACAGGCATTCCAGTGACAACCGATGATAGTTGCGGCACTTGGAGTGAGCAGACATGTCTGGGTCTGCGTAGCCCAAGCCCTTGCCATAAATTGTCCGAAAGCAAAATAGCGCGGAGCTGGTGGTCTCCGACGATTCTTAAAAATACGTCCTGAACAACCCGATCTACAGAATCGTTGCACGTCTGCTTCAAAATTGTGTGAAAAATATTCGACGCTAAGTCGACACTGCTCCTCAAGAACAGATAGCGAGCTGCTCGCCCACAGGCAGCCCCCTGCTGCGGTCTACATTATTCGATGATCGCGCGGGCTGCGTAGATTGTCGAGTGATCAGCAAATCGCAAACTGATTAAGTCTCTCACATACTGAATAGGAACCGTTCTTGTGTACAATAATGCACAATTGTTCACCTGACTTAGTATGCGATTTAGTTAGATTATTCAGTTTGCGATTGCACAGATTGGTACCCAATAATAGTCAGGTGCCCACATCAACCTCAGTATCATACATCAGCGAACGTTACAGCCAGCTTGATGTGGGCACTACGCAGTCCGCGGGATCATCCAATAATGTAGACCGCAGCATGGGGCTGCCTGTGGGCGAGCAACTCGCTATCTGTTCTTGAGGAGCAGTTTCGACGCAGCGTCGAATATTTTCCACACAATTTTGAAGCATACGTGCAACGATTCTGTAGGTCGGGTTGTTCAGGACGTATTTTTAAGAATCGTCGGAGACAATTAGCTCCGCGCTATGTTGCTTTCGTACAATTTACGGCAAGGGCTTGGGCTACGCGGACCCAGGCATTTCTGCTCACTCCAAGTACCGCAGCTATCATCGGTTGTCACTGGAATGTCTGTTTTCAAGAACACGTGGGGATGTTTCGAGATGGTAAGCAACCGCATGTTGCACTTCTCTAAAGAATACGGATACTGTTTCCAAAAATGTGGACACATAGTGGAGTACATGGGGGCGCTTTCTGGAAAGAAAACTGCGATTGACTGCCAAACCGAATGTTTTTTGTTTACGCGCAGTGCAGTGGCAATACCGAAAGTGCTGCACGGGTATATCGCGAAAAGTATGCCGGTGAGGACCAACCATCTTCGGCGTGTTTTCGCCGATTGGCGAGTCGCCTACAAGCGAGTGGCTCACTACAACCTCAAAAGGGTGATAGTGGACGACCGCGTCGAATTTCCACGGCGCGGTCGGACGAAGTACTCGAAGAGGTCCGCCGGGATGCTACCGTCAGCACACGCGACATCAGCCGGAGAATAGGGTACGTTGCAATGTGAAAGAAATCATAATTTTATAATCAAAATGTAATTTTCCTCTTACTAATACATCTCTGTATTTGGTTACAGTTTCAGCCACACGACGGCGCACCGCATTCTGCGAGAAGGCAAGATGCACCCGTACAAATACGTGCGGGTGCAATCTTCAAAACCCCAGAACTTCGTCCAACGCATGGAGTATTCGAGGTGGCTGTTGGGGGAAATTGAGCGGATACCGTCGTTATACACGTACGTTTTGTAGACAGACGAAGCCCTCTTTACAAGGGAAGTGTGCTCCAATGCCCACAACTCGCACGGGTGGGATAGTGAGAATCCCCATGCGATTCGGACACGAGCAGTACAAGACCGCTGGTCAATCAATTTATGGGCGGGCATTTGCGGTGATTTCATCATCGGGCCGTACGTTCTCCCAGATAGGCTGAACGGCCAGTCATATCTAGCATTTTTAGAACATGTTCTTCCGAATCTCTTGGAAGAAATTCCATTAGAGATTCAGAGGAGCATGTCTTATCAACATGACGGGGCACCGGCCCATTTCTTCGCAAATGTCAGCGTATATCTCAATGAAACCTTCTAGAACAGGTGGATTGGCCGCGGCGATGCTGTTGCATGGCCCCCACGCTCCCCGGATATGAATCCGTTGGATTTTTATTTCTGGGGGTACTTAAAGGTACGTTTCTTTTTACGTTTTACCCTATCTTACTTCCTTTAAAAATATTTATTTATACGTACGTTCGCTTACCATTTTGTAGTTTTATTAATTGCTTCAGAATGAGGTGTACCGTCAACCTGTTATATTCCGCGAAGAAGTGGTCACCAGGGTACACGCTGCCGTGGCGGCTATTTCGACCGATACACTCCGCAAAGTACAGCTCAACGTTGCGAAGCGAGCTCGCGCGTGTTTGCCAGCGAACGGTGGCTACGTAGAACCTCATCTGTTATAACACAACTCGGCCCATTTCAGGGCCAGCATTCGGCCCCTCTTCTGGGGCCACAATTGTTTCAAAACTTAGGAACAACATTCTCCTCACTTATCATCAATCGGCCCTTTTCAGAGCCGCAAATTAATTGAACATAAGGACTTTCCACAAATTGAAATCTTGAAGTGACAAGTGACAGTGACCGCGCAATGAAACAGGTAAATTTTGTAAAACGAACTGAGTTCACTTACCTGGCCGCAACATTACCTGTTGTGCGCTCCGAGTTAGTACCCCCCCTAGACCGGATCGGTAGAGACCCAGTGACAGCGGCTGTGTAGTAAATTTTTTTCGGTGAAGTTACTTCGCTGACCCGGCCGTAACATCAGCTGTCTGCACTGCGGGATACCTACTTGCAATGGTCAAGATCGGTACAATGGCCCAGGGACAGTGACCCATTTTCGTCGAAGCAGGTTCACTTCTGGAGAAATGGGTAAGTCTAATTTCGATTGTTGGTGAATTGTTTAAAATTTAACGTACGTTGTACATGATAGATTCGTTAGTTAGTCCGTTCTAATACTTTTTTGTTCAATTGATAACGACAAATTAATTTCATTTGTATTTTAGTTCATTTCCATTCATGAATAATAATTCGACAGTAACTTTTGCTCCGTGCTATACCGGCGCGTTCTCTTCGGGGCACCGGTCGAACGTCGCTACCTAGCACAACCTGCCGCGGCCCGTCCCTGAGCGCGGGCTGTATGCGCGCTCTGAATGGCCAGTATACACCCTGTATACACCCTGTATACAGGGTGTAACGTAAAAGGTGTAGGAGTCGGAAATGGGGGATTCTTGAGGCGAAACTGAACAACTTTTTCCTTTGCCAAAATGTTGTCTGAGGCTTTGTTTTTGAATTGTTAACGAAAAACACTGGCCATTCAGAGCGCGCGTAGAGCCCGCGCTCAGGGACGGTCCACGGCGCGTCGTGCTAGGTAGCGACGTTCGACCGGCGCCCCGAATAGTACGCGCCGGTATAGCACGAAGCAAAAGTTAACATCGAATTATTCATTATTAATTAATGGAAATTAACTAAAATATAAATGAAATTAATTTGCCGTTATCAATTGAACAAAAAAGTATTAGAACGGACTAACTAACGTGTCTATCCAGTACAACGTACGTTAAATTTTAAACAATTCGCCAACAACTAAAATTAGACTTACCCGTTTCTCCAAAAATGAACCTGCTTCGACGAAAATAGGTCACTGTGTCATCCTACCGATCCTGACCATTGCAAGTAGGTATCCCGTAGTGCAAGACAGCTGATGTTACGGCCAGGTCAGCGAACTCACTTTACTTGACAAAACCTACTACCTGCACGGCAACTATCACTGGGTTATTCTACCGATCCTGGCCACTCGAAGAACAAACACATGATGCACAAGAGCCGATGTCTCGGTTGGAACAGTGAAAGAACTTCGTTTCACAAAATCTCCATCATTGCACGATCACTGTCACTTTGTTCTTCAAGATTTGAATTTACGGAATAAGTTGTTCCCACGTATGAATAATTGGTTGCCCCGAAAGGGGCCGATTGTTTTTAACTTTGAAGGGGCTGGATACGGCCGCTGCTACTACCGAATACACTTTTCCACGTTCGGCAATTTCGTTGCCTTGTTCCCGAGCGGGTAGTAATTGACAAGCTTTGCGTTTTACAAGTTAACTCTTATTTTATTCAAAGTGCAAACAGCAATTGCAGTACCGGAGAGATCTTTACTGCTGGGCGTTCGGACTAATTCTGTCTTGAGAAATTGTGACGCGCTTTGCAACGGTGGACAAGGGGCTGTTCGAAGAATGTTATAAGGGAGAGTTACGGGTCGTCGCGGGGAGCGCGCTTTATGGTGAAAAGGCCCTTGAGGCCCACGTGCTGGCCAGCAGAGTTTTTCGGTTCCCAGGAACCACGGCCGTGGCGAATTTAATGAAGACACTTTCTAGTCGCTGGGAAAGCGCTGCGGACAGTTCAAGACACTGTTAGATGTCTTTTACTACATCCTTTGTAATGCTATACCTTTTCCGGCGACTGGAAAATGTCTTCACTAAGTTCATCACGGCCGAGTTTCCTGGGAACCGAAAAAATCTGCTGGTTAGCACGTGGGCCTCAAGGGCCTTTTCACCATAAACCGCTCCTCCCGTGGCGACCCGTAACTCTCCCGTATAACATTTTTCCAACTACCCCTTGTCCACCGTTGCAAACCGCGTCACAATTTCTCACGACAGAATCAGTCCGAATGCCCAGCAGTAAAGATCTCTCCGGTACTGCAATTGCTGTTTGCACTTTGAATAAAATAAGAGTTAACTTGTAAAACGCAAAGCTTGTCAATTACTACCCGCTCGGGAACAAGGCAACGAAATTGCCGAACGTGGAAAAGTGTATTCGGTAGTAGCAGCGGCCGTATCCAGCCCCTTCAAAGTTAAAAACAATCGGCCCCTTTCGGGGCAACCAATTATTCATACGTGGGAACAACTTATTCCGTAAATTCAAATCTTGAAGAACAAAGTGACAGTGATCGTGCAATGATGGAGATTTTGTGAAACGAAGTTCTTTCACTGTTCCAACCGAGACATCGGCTCTTGTGCACCATGTGTTTGTTCTTCGAGTGGCCAGGATCGGTAGAATAACCCAGTGATAGTTGCCGTGCAGGTAGTATGTTTTGTCAAGTAAAGTGAGTTCGCTGACCTGGCCGTAACATCAGCTGTCTTGCACTACGGGATACCTACTTGCAATGGTCAGGATCGGTAGGATGACACAGTGACCTATTTTCGTCGAAGCAGGTTCATTTTTGAAGAAACGGGTAAGTCTAATTTTAGTTGTTGGCGACTTGTTTAAAATTTAACGTACGTTGTACTGGATAGACACGTTAGTTAGTCCGTTTTTCCAGTCCACTTTTTTGTTCAATTGATAACGGCAAATTCATTTCATTTATATTTTAGTTAATTTCCATTAATTAATAATGAATAATTCGATGTTAACTTTTGCTTCGTGCTATACCGGCGCGTACTATTCGGGGCGCCGGTCGAACGTCGCTACCTAGCACGACGCGCCGTGGACCGTCCCTGAGCGCGGGCTCTACGCGCGCTCTGAATGGCTAGTGTTTTTCGTTAACAGTTCAAAAACAAAGCCTCAGCCGACATTTTGGCAAAGGAAAAAGTTGTTCAGTTTCGCCTCAGGAACCCCCCATTTCCGGCTCCTACACCTTTTACGTTACACCCTGTATATCAACTGCTTTATATGCACTGCTTGAGGAAATATTCCACTTTGTCTTTCAGAAAAACCTTGTTACAATTCAGAAATTCGTATGCAGCTGTGGCGGAATTCGAACTCAGGACTACCGTTTACTGCGTGATGTGCTTCCTCGCTGAGCCATGCGAATCTACATTGTTAGATTCATTACTTTTTACACTTATGGAGGCTCAAATATATAAAATAAAAAAATATATATCTCGTATCAAATCATATAATTATTAGAAGAGATAGACTTCTGTTAAAAAAATTATTTATTTTACTTTTTATAATGAAGCATATTATACAATACTAGTCCAAGACATCACTTTAAAAGTGATGTCCGTTATATAATTACTATCGAAAAAGTTTCCGAATTCTGAACGTATATCATCAAACCCGGGCCAAGAACTGCGCTTTACAAAATAACATGATGACGTTGATCGCTCGCAAGTAACTCTATTTAAAATAAGTTTGTAGTCGGTAACAATATTATTGGAATCATTGTAATGTGCAGCTACTGCTGTTTTAATCGCAGAGAGCATTAATTTTACATTTTTGTATATGACGCAAACTCAAACGGAATGCGTTCCACTAGCACCAGTCAATACACATTCTTTTGGTCGCAAACTGCAAATTTGCTAAACCCAATATTCGCCGCGAGGTGTGTCTCTTTAAACTCTCTTTGCTGTCTTCTATTTTCGAAGTATGCTTTGAGATGACAAATATTACAAATCAATCCCTTCTTGAGAAGGGTTGGAAATAATTGACGCAATCGTAATGTTATGCTTCGGAGTCTTTTCGAATCAACGCCATGTCCCTTTCATTTAAAAGAAGTACAACACCTTTGATGCACCATTTTCGGCAATTCACTTACTTCTCTATAATAAGTAGTGTACGATGCGAAAATGTCGCAGTGATTGAAAACTTGGAAAAACGATGTGCGAATATATAGGAAGTTTGGTATCCGGGAAATCCCACAGTACCTATCATTTATTGTTAACATTGTACCGAGTAGACGCAAATGTAAAAGGGCTATATAATAAACTTAAAAAGTAGGGCCAAGAAATACGGTTCAACCGCGTTCAATCAGAATATTACATGGTTCTAAAAGCATTAAAGATCATCCTCATTTACATTCATATCCACAAGATTAAAGAAACTCTTCTTTAACTGTGAATAGGATCATTTAGTCGTATACTAATCTTGTCGATATTGTTTTTACATTTTATTGTAGTGTTGTGCCCCGAGTGTTTCGACTCGGAGCGGTTATGGGATTTTGGCTTAGTCGGGTTCGTGAGCGAACAAAGGATTGGAATCCACCAGGCGATCTTCAATAAAACTTAGTTTCTTGCAGCTTTCTCGAACGTTGACAGAGGAGACTCGAATGCGATGTGTATTTGCTTATGGTTTTTTAACGAGAGCCCTTTTTGGGTGAGACCCATTGGTTTTATTACCAGCTTCGGGTGTGACAAAATTGGTAGGAGTAGTCACGCGGTATCATGAAAGTGCACTTGGTAACAACTTCAACGTGATCGATCGGTCACGTTGTGCTGATTCCAAAATGATTGGAATTTGGCTTTGTTCCGAGACCTTCTATGCTGATGCACTACTGTCAGCTATAATATGATATCGGGGCACAACATCCCTTCCCCCTTGGAGAAAAAAGCCTCCGGCTTTTTCGAGATGCATGCCCTAAGTATTGAAATAATATAATTTAATTTTTTCTGTACGTTCCTGATATGGTGTGACTACTTTACATAGAATATATCATATATTTTACGATTAAAGAGATACAGTAAGTGAGATGTTTGTCTAAACCCAGGGAAAGCTGATATAAGGTTTTTTTTTGTTTTTTTTTTTCAATATAGCTTTACGCCTTTGTAATTGTTTACAATAATATACATATATGTATTTACCGTATTACCCCCTTAATCCTCACCGAGAAAGTCCGCAATCTTCACAAGTCTTCGAAAATCCCCAGCGTCCAGCACACTTACTAATTCAACTTATTAATTATGCCTAGAAGGCTCACGAAAGACAGATTCGTACAACGCGGGAAATCTCATATTATTATATCGTATTGCACGTCAATTGTTCTTACATACATACTATACGCACACATTTTAACTTTCTTACACACGTAGAAAGGGGCCGAGAGAGATGGAAGCAATAAGGAGGCGAGAAACATATGCGTGAAAAAAGTAATTTAATCTTTGACTGCTGCCTCTCCTTTCTACGACCGAAAAAATAACAAATGCCGCCAAACATTTTGCATAGACACGACTCGCGGCGATTCGGCATGCATCGGTTGATCATTATTTCTAGACGATCGAGACAGTTGCTGTTTGTACGACGTTGAATACAGAACGATTTAAACATTTTTCGGAAAGCATGACGGCTGTAAACAAAGAAGCCAAGAAATCGGGCAAGAAGGGTGGGTGTATATGGATACAATGCATGTATAAATTGTATTAAAGTCATATTGTTTACAGCATCACATGCATTTAGGTTGATAGCAACACATTTAATTATCTCGTCAGGAAATCTCTATTTTCTTTGCATGATTCCCTTACGCCAGAGATAAACCTGTGGCTAATTTATACTTTCTGCACTTCCAACTGCCTTCTGTCATCTGTACAATTTGCTCAATACAAATCTCGCATCGATCGGCTCCCACTGCGTTGCATTTCAATCCTCGGAAAATTACCTGCAGTGTTGTGATCCTCGTTTGTTTATAGGTCATCGACCACCCATCTAATGCATTAGTGCCGCATCATACACATGTGTGCATACATCGGCCGAATGTCGATCGTATCGCCAATTGACATGAAGTTCGACGGAATTGGTGGGAGGTGGGGGAGGGCGAAGGAAGGAGAACTCCAAACACCGAATTTTAGGTCGGGGTATTTATTAGTTTCCAAAACGCGTATTAATTAAAAACTTTCAATACAATGCATTGAATCCTGCCTGTACACACATAACTAAACAAACGTTTTCGCTGTAGTCTTTAGTCGTTGTCGAGTTAGTTAATTTATTGTCAGTCGTGACATTAAGCCTACTACTCTACTTACAAAAATATGTTTATGCCAAATTATGTCCCCCTTCATATCAAACAATTTTTGTAACTTCAATTTTCCATTAAATAAATATAATATAAATAAAACATTAAATAGCAAATCGTAAATGAGGAAGCAAGTATTTCACAAACGTTGATTTTTATTTATCCTCATTCATTATTATGTTTTGTAGCCGCCAGTACTGATACATATGTACATGCATACATAATACGTATATTATATCATATGATCGGCTGGTGTGATATGGCCCAGCAAAACATGAACTTTTTCCTGAATAACTTCATAACTGTGGACATGATACAGCTGTGAAGGTTATCCCCATCTACGAAATGCCTTTTCACATATTTATTTACAGTTCCCATCACTACTGATGCCTTAGTTGTATTCTTTACTGGCTCGGTAACTTCGAGAGTGATACCGGCGTGGTAAGGGGTTTTCTAGGACCCCAGTCTCAGGTGACAAAAAAAAGCATTGTCTGCACAGTCTATCCTGCACAGACTAGAGTACAGGATAGACTGTGCAGACAATGCTTTTTTTTGTCACCTGAGACTGGGGTCCTAGAACCCCATTACCACGCTGGTGTCACTCTCGACGTTACCGAGCCAGTAAAGAATAGAACTAAGGCATCAGTAGTGATGGGAACTGTAACTAAAAATATGAAAAGGCATTTCGTAAATGAGGATAACCTTCATAGCTGTATCATGTCCGCAGTTATGAAGTTATTCAGGAAAAAGTTCATGTTTTGCTGGGCGATATCATACCAGCCGATCATATGATATAATATACGTATTATGTATGTATGTATACAGGGTGCAACGTAAAAGGTGTAGGAGCCGGAAATGGGGGATTCCTGAGGCAAAACTGAACAACTTTTTCCTTTGCCAAAATGTCGGCTGAGGCTTTGTTTTTGAATTGTTAACGAAAAACACTGGCCATTCAGAGCGCGCGTAGAGCCCGCGCTCAGGGACGGTCCACGGCGCGTCGTGCTAGGTAGCGACGTTCGACCGGCGCCCCGAATAGTACGCGCCGGTATAGCACGAAGCAAAAGTTAACATCGAATTATTCATTATTAATTAAAATATAAATGAAATTAATTTGCCGTTATCAATTGAAGAAAAAAGTATTAGAACGGACTAACTAACGTGTCTATCCAGTACAACGTACGTTAAATTTTAAACAATTCGCCAACAACTAAAATTAGACTTACCCGTTTCTCCAAAAATGAACCTGCTTCGACGAAAATAGGTCACTGTGTCATCCTACCGATCCTGACCATTGCAAGTAGGTATCCCGTAGTGCAAGACAGCTGATGTTACGGCCAGGTCAGCGAACTCACTTTATTTGACAAAACCTACTACCTGCACGGCAACTATCACTGGGTTATTCTACCGACCCTGGCCACTCGAAGAACAAACACATGGTGCACAAGAGCCGATGTCTCGGTTGGAACAGTGAAAGAACTTCGTTACACAAAATCTCCATCATTGCACGAAATAAGTTGTTCCCACGTATGAATAATTGGTTGCCCCGAAAGGGGCCGATTGTTTATAACTTTGAAAGGGCTCGATATGACCGATGCTACTGCTAAATACACTTTTCCATGTTCGGAAATTTTGTTGTCTTGTTCCCGGGCGGGTAGTAACTCACGAGCTTTGCGTCTTAGAAGTTAACTCCTATTTTATTCAAAGTAAAAACAGTAATTACAGTTTCGGAGAGATCTTTACTGCTGGGCGTTCGGACTAAGTCTGTTTTGAGAAATTGAGACGCGCTTTGCAACGGTGTACGAGGGGCTGTTCGAAGAATGTTATAAGGGAGAGTTACGGGTCGTCGCGGGGAGCGCGCTTTATGGTGAAAAGGCCCTTGAGGCCCACGTGCTGGCCAGCAGAGTTTTTCGGTTCCCAGGAAACTCGGCCGCGATGAACTTAGCGAAGACATTTTCCAGTCGCCGAAAAAGGTATAGCATTACAAAGGATGTAGTAAAAGACATCTAACAGTGTCTTGAACTGTCCGCAGCGCTTTCCCAGCGACTAGAAAGTGTCTTCATTAAATTCGCCACGACCGTGGTTCCTGGGAACCGAAAAACTCTGCTGGCCAGCACGTGGGCCTACACCTTTTACGTTACACCCTGTATATGTACATATATATCAGTACTGGCGGCTACAAAACATATAATAATGAATAAGGATAAATAAAAATCAACGTTTGTGAAATACTTGCTTCCTCATTTACGATTTGCTATTTCAAAAAGAGCCTGTAGATTAATACATACTTCACGTTTTGCATGCAATTCTTTACATGGGCCATAACTTTTAACAGTACATAGTTTAATGTTTTATTTATATTATATTTATTTAATGGAAAATTGAAGTTACAAAAATTGTTTGATATGAAGGGGGACATAATTTGGCATAAACATATTTTTGTAAGTAGAGTAGTCGGCTTAATGTCACGACTGACAATAAATTAACTAACTCGACAACGACTAAAGACTACAGCGAAAACGTTTGTTTAGTTACGTCTGTACAGGCGGGACTCAATGGATTGTATTAAAAGTTTTTAATTAATACGTGTTTCGGAAACTAATAAATACCCGAATCTAAAATTTTGTGTTTGGAGTTCTCCTTTCTTCGCCCTCCCCCTCCAACCCAGCAATTCCGTCGAACTTCATGTCAATTGGCGATTCGATCGACATTCAGCCTATGCATGCACACATGTGTATGATGCGGCACTAATACATTAAATGGGTGGTCGATGACCTATAAACAAACGAGGATCACAACACTGCAGGTAATTTTCCGAGGATTGAAATGCAACGCAGCGGGAGCCGATCGACGCGAGATTTGTATTGAGCAAATTGTACAGATGACAGAAGGCAGTTGGAAGTGCAGAAAGTATAAATTAGCCACAGGTTTATCTCTGGCGTAAGGGAATCATGCAAAGAAAATAGAGATTTCCTGACGAGATAATTAAATGTGTTGCTATCAACCTAAATGCATGTGATGCTGTAAACAATATGACTTTAATACAATTTATACATGCATTGTATCCATATACACCCACCCTTCTTGCCCGATTTCTTGGCTTCTTTGTTTACAGCCGTCATGCTTTCCGAAAAATGTTTAAATCGTTCTGTATTCAACGTCGTACAAACAGCAACTGTCTCGATCGTCTAGAAATAATGATCAACCGATGCATGCCGAATCGCCGCGAGTCGTGTCTATGCAAAATGTTTGGCGGCATTTGTTATTTTTTCGGTCGTAGAAAGGAGAGGCAGCAGTCAAAGATTAAATTACTTTTTTCACGCATATGTTTCTCGCCTCCTTATGGCTTCCACCTCTCTCGGCCCCTTTCTACATGTGTAAGAAAGCTAAAATGTGTGCGTATAATGTATGTAAGAACAATTGACGTGCAAAACGATATAATAATATGAGATTTCCCGCGTTGTACGAGTCAGTCTTTCGTGAGCCTTCTAGACATAATTAATAAGTTGAAATAGTAAGTGTGCTGGACGCTGGGGATTTTCGAAGACTTGTGAGGATTGCGGACTTTCTCGGTGAGGATTAAGCGGGTAATAAGGTAAATATTTATATGTAAATTTTTTATTACAAGTGTGAGTTAAAGTATATTTGAAAATGCAGCATCAGGATAGGAGGGCCCGCTATAAAAAGTGCGCTTATCCTAATTGTAATTGAAGCAGCCGCAGTGTGACTGACGGTATTACATTTCATTCCTTTCCCGTAAGGGATAATGATCGATGTATAACGTGGCTGGTTAACTGTGGCTTGGACGATTGGGTAGAAATGGGGAATAGTGAATTAAAGAAAAAGTACATTTGCAGCCGGCATTTTACCAAAGATTGTTTTCATGCAGCCGGTCCACTTCGAAGAACCGCCGTGCCGCAAATGTACGATATTGTAGATTCGCATGGCATTAGTAGTAATGTAGATTTTGAAGCCATCTTATCACCTAGAGAATACGGTGAATTACGAAAACGGCTGATGGAAACCGAAGAGAAATTGAAGCAAGAAAAGAATACATCGAGTATTCTTCGCTTGCAATTAAGGGCGAAGCGTAGAGTAATAGATCGGTTGAAGATGCAGCTTTCTTCAGGCTGTATTAGTGATACATGTTTGAAGAAAGCAATTGCTAGGAGAGTCAAATGTTACGTCTTAACTTTTGTACTCATGTTGGTCTTTAGATTGAAGCATTGCTACTCATCGGCAGAGAAGCAATTATGTATGAGCATGCACTACACTTCCCCTTCCTTGTACAGAAATTTGTGCGAAAAATTCGGTTTCCATCTGCCGGATCGTTCTACGATAGTTCGTTGGTTTGGGAAAATAGACTTTTGGCCGGGGATTTGTCAAAATTTGCTTTCCGCGTTAAAATACAAAGCTGCGCACATGGAAGTCGCAGACAGGAACTGCACTCTCGTATTTGATGAGATGGCTATTAAACGATGTCTCGATTTCTACCCAACACGACAGGTCATTGAAGGCTTTGAAGATTTGGGCTCTTTGGGTAGAAGCTCAGTCGTTGGTACTCAAGTGCTTGTTTTTATGCTGCGAGGGCTGTTCGATAATTGGAAACAACCGCTAGCTTTCTTTGTTTCTGGCCGTAGTGTTAAAAGGGATGTATTGTCCGCTCTTTTAGACCAAATTTTAGATGCCGTACACGAGACGGGTCTGAAAGTAAGGGCGGTTGTTTCTGATCAAGGTGGCAGCAATAAGAGCATAGCAGACGACAGAGTTTCGATCTCCGAGCCCTTTTTTGAACGTAACGGTCAAAAAATTTTCTTTTTGTTTGATTTCTTACATTTGTTCAAGTCTATTCGGAATAATTTATTGAAGCACGACTTCTTAATTAGTGGGCGCCGGGTTTCATGGTGCAATATTCGTGCGCTATGGAACTTGGAAAAAGAACACAGTACAAGGGCAGCTTACAAATTATCCGAAAAACATGTTAATCCTAACACGTTTGATAGGATGAAATGTAAGTATGCCCTTCAAGTGTTCAGTAGTAGAGTGTCGTCTGCGTTGTTCACCGCCTCCGTGACAGGCAGCATTGCAACAAGTAGCGTGCAACACACGGCGACTTTCTTCCAGGTCTTGAATGACCTGTTTGATAATTTAAATAGTCGCACAGCCCGTGACCCCAATCCGAACAAGTGTGCGCTCTCGCGATTTTACACTCTCGTTGAAAGTAATTTAAGACGTACTTTCAACGATATGGAGAATTGGTTTATAATATCCGAGGAGGGGTTAAAAGTGCCGCCTTGTTTCTTGGGGTTACGGCAATCTGTAAATGCCACCATGCAACTGTGGGACGATCTAAGGGACGAGGGTTTTACGTTTTTGTTGACGTCACGCTTGAATAGCGATTGTTTAGAGAATTTCTTTTCTGTACTTCGGATGCATGGTGGCACGTACAATCAGAATCCTTCGGTAAAAGCGGTACGTCTCGCGATTAGAAAAAATTTAGTAATGTGGTTGAATCGGGCACCAAATTCGGCGAATTGCATGGAAGATTTTGACGTACCGTTAGTATCGGAAGAATTTATACCACAGAGTGAACCAGCCACGTCAATACCTGATGCTGCATTTAGTGTGAATGAAGGGCACGTCGATGACAGGTACATCGATGTCGATGACAGGTACATCGATGTCGATGAACTGTTGCCATCGGTATGCCCTTTGGAAGCGAACGCGATAGAATATTTTGCAGGATATATTGCTAATAAATGCCTGCAAAAATCTCAATGTCGTAGATGTCGGGATATTTTTGTAGAGAAGAATGCAGTTCTTAGCCGTAACGAGCAAATGCTGTTATCTTTCCGGGCATATGTAGTCGACCACAATGTCGACTTTGGAAACTTGTGTGTTCCGACAACACACCTTTCGACAATTTTTAGAATAATTTCTCGTATTTTTGACGCGTATTATCCGAAAATGCGCAGCGAAACGTTTATATTGGACAAACTATTTTCGATTATATTGAGTCTAGTTGCAGAAGAATATCGAAAGTAGTTTGTTGAAGATGAATGTGCCGAGCATCGTAAAGAAATGGTATATAAATGTTTAACTGTCAAAATTCATAAAGATACGGTATGGCTTGGCCAAGAATTGCGTTTTAGTCCAAGAGGACGTTATTCGAAATTGGTACAATTCGAGCATGTTTGAGTACACTGGTTTTTATTAGTAATATATCTCGTAGTAAGGCAAGGTGATTCCCCCGCTGATTAATTCAAAGGAAGCGTCAACTAAGGACACCACGACCATACACCCAACGTGTATTGTGTTGACCAAGAAGTCGATTGGGGGCCACTTGTCAGATCGCACGTCGGTACCGGTGGATGTTTGGCCGCGATACTTTCGAGTGGCACTTCCTTCGAGTCTAGTAGCGAGAGAAACACTGTGTAGATTTTATTCTAGATATATATATTATATTAAACAATATTATATTGTAAATATAAATGTATGTAATATGTAATACATGAACATTAAGTATTTTGTTGTAAATACATAGAAACTTTGTAATTAACTTGTACATATGTACATAGATACACTGTATGTATTACATATTACATGACCTGCTACGTATAGAATGTAGAAAAAAAGAACTGTCACGGCTTTCTCTACATCCTGTATTAGCATTTGGAGTATGTTCAACATTCTTTCACATGCCAAGTACGGATGCTGATTCTTCTAAATTATGTATTTTCCATATACAATTTTTATTTTCTATGGTCTTTCTATTACATACATACTTGTCAAGTTGAATAAACATTGAACATACTCTGGGATGGTTAGGACCTTCTTTCACGCCTTCACGTGGCCCATCCTGTTAAGCACTTTTACGTAAATACATATTTTAATGCGATAATAACAAATATTTTTTTCTGAAGTAAAAGTGCAACTAAGATGAAAGAAAGGCAGGCTATCATTATTTTATAAATTATAAAAGATACGTGAATATTTTATGTCTTAGGTTATTAGGAATTTCGTCTTCCAAAGAAAAAATAATCATTAATAATTGTCAAACTGTTTCAGATACAGATGTCAACATGTATTACGCGCCAGAACTAATATCCTACACAGGGTTGAAGAAAATACAGTGGCGATAAAAAAGTTGACAAATAAATATATTTCTACCAACAGAAATTTGTTATTATTTCATTCTTTTATACTCTTATGTATTTTCGCAGTAATGAACGAAATAAAGATACATTTACGAAAAATCTCGTTGAAGATCCTCTCAATAACTTTCAATTTACGTCGTGAGTTTTTTGTCTTCTTCACAATTTTATTTATATTTTTCATATTTGGAAATCGCATTTTGCAGAAGGGTGAATGAACGCATACTAAGTTTCTTTTCTTTTTGCTTCTGACATTCTTAATTGCCTGGCTAATAATCTTATTGTCCGATCGAAATTCGAGTTTTAATAATAAACCGAAGGAAAAATTCGGTTTCGGAAATTCGTACGTTAAATCTTAATATTTGTAACACTCTCGAAATTGACCCATCATGTTACAAAGCACATTGTAAAGAGGAATATTAAACTAATCCAAGTAGTCAAATGCAAATCAATATTTTTTCAAACCGATCAATTTAAAGTGACCAACTAAGTGTCAACAACGCATAATTACAGCTTAGAAATTAGGTCTTAATTATTGCCAAAATGATTGATAACAAACAAAATTTCTGAGCAACGGGAAAACTGTATTTTCTTATATTCCTTTTATATATCTTATATTCCTTTAGCTTTACAATGAACGTAATTACAATGTTTGTATATGTATGTAAATAAATTTGAACACTATGTACGCTGTATACATATGCATGCATGTACATATAACCTCTAAGTATGGCTTGCACATTACGGTTGACATAACCATATGTTGCCTCATTTTATGAAATTTTTAGAAACTTTTGCATTAAGTAACTTTAAATCATCCGGGGCAGAAAGGAAGAATTCTACTTATTTTGTTGGCACGATAGATACTTATGCCAAGTTAAAGAAGAATCAATGTTTACGATTGCTGTTTTTATGCTATTTAACGTGGATTGTCCCATTCATAGATGTGCATTTCTCGCCAATTGCGAGTCTCTCGATACGGATATGTTTTCTGATCCCTTCACTATTGACATCGGTCGCAAATGAATGTAATTCCTACGGTCGCCACTCTATAGCCTAGAGGACGCTCGAAAACTAGCGAGTATTCTTAGGGTCGGTATTTCAGAACAGATGACACGCAATCCCGTAAGATGCGCAGTCTATCCTGTACTGTGGCCTGTGGTTTAGGTTACTGTATGGCGGACGATTAAGCGTCTGTGTGAAGTGAAAGCGAGAAACAGAAAAGGACACAATACGTCGCCCAAAATTTGTACATAGTACTGCATAGGATAAGAATTCCACACGTTTTGGCAACGGTACTTCTTTCAAGTCTACTGGTGGGCGAATCAGCCTGCAGATATAGCAGTACTTTTCTAATTAATTTTTATTACATTCTAAGATTTCTTTAAAATGTGACGTGTTAGCTACTCTTATTTTTCCTACATCTACAAAGTACTCAGACAGTGTGCAATAGAAACTTTGTACAAACTTTGAATGTTGTACAGAAAGTAAGAGAATACGAGTATGATAAATTGTAAAATAAAATATGTATAGTTACACATGTTTGAAGCTACTATTGTAGAATAAATAATGCGAGCGACCCATATTTATTTGTTACCTACGACACTGCATCCATTTATTTACGTTACCGATAAGATTTTTCGTAATTCACTTTCTGTTTTTTATTTTAATCGCAATATATTCTAGAGGGCGTTAGAAAAGAACGAATTTTTCTGGCACGCGAATTCCCATAAGGCTGGCAGTATTTAGTAGTATCTCGTCGGTGTGTATAGCATGTTGAACAATTGTTTTTCTCTTGCTTGTCTGATGGACTAACGATGTTATGCTGAAATATTCATTCTCAAAATGCTAAGATTCGAAATTATAAAAGAAAAAAAAACAAGGAGTTAGACAAAAAATATATTCTCCTTACATATTACAGTAATGAAAAATAATACAAACAACAGCTGGAAAAAACGTACATTAATTCATCAACAACATAGTTTCATAGACTATGTTAGGTAACACATATAACTAATACGAATTTACAAGTACGCGAAAAACTGGTTTCTTTGGAATGTAGGTGTATTAACCACAAAGGCTCATCCACAAGTGGAAACAACAAGCATTTACAAAACCTTCGATCAAATTATAAGTATCTTCTACGCAACACGGTGCGCTAACTAGTTCTTCTGACTTGCAATAAACAGCATACAAGTCCTAAAAGTATAAAAACATTATGCTTGAAGTGCAATCAATGTAGGCATATTGCTATATAATTAATTAATAATATATGTACAAACCCCTCGCGAAGCATGTAAGTCTATAGTCAACATCATGAAAACTTGAAAGAAGCTTGGATGTAATATAAGTAAATGTGTGATGTTCCCGTCCGGTGTATTGAATTGCTTATGGTGTTCTTGATATTTGTTTTGCAACACCTTGGACAAAGTTTGATACCAAGCAACAGGTTGGTTAATAAACGGCCTCAACCTGGGATCTAATTTTGATAAAGGTTCCACGCGTGCCAAGGAGCACAGTTCCGAAAATTCGATGTAACTCATTGTAGATTTGGTTTCCAGTAGTTTATTCCAAAGTAAGTGCGTTCTGCATTGCAGCGCCCCCCGATCTACCATATTCATTATGTGCGCGCGAGCTGCATCAGCTTGGGACAGCATTGTTTTTTGCATCAGTTGCTCGTGCGATGAATAATAACCCAGGTAATTGATCGATTCTTGTCGTATCTGAATTAAGTGCGGCGACGAAGTTACCGAAATACTGGGAGGATTGACGTTCTGAGTTAGCGGGGAATTCGGTACCGGCGGAGGCGTTGGCGCGCTTGTAGTATTGCAATCATTACCAAAATTCCCACCATATTTAGCACTGTCGTTTTTGTCATTTGTATCTTGTCTACTTTCTTGGGAGGCTGAAGATTCCTTCGAAGCTTCCGTAATAGTGTCAGTACACGTACTCGATACACATTTCTCTACACTATATACCGTACGAAATTTCCCAAGCTTGTTGTTTTCTACTTCTCTCTTTGGATACAATTCCCTTTTGCTGGTCAACATTAGGTAATATTTCAAAGTAATCTCTCTTTTGTCTATGTGCGGTAGTTGTTCCAAATGCGACACGATCAGAGCAATATCAAAGTCGTCGGTGTATTTTGTGTCTTGCGCGTCACAGTAATTAATTAGGGGGGTGCTCTTTAAGTTTACTAAAACGTATTCACTTTCTTGAGAATCTTGATGATCCTTTTTCATCACCAGCACGCGCATGTTATATGTTTTCTCGTGTGACAATAAATAAGAATATAAAGTTCGTCCTGGTATCGCTAGATTCCGAATCGTCACTACATCTAAAATGTGAAACATACATATATACTTACATTGCTAATGGTTATCTCTTACTAGAACTTCGTGACACGAATTTGCAAGATCCATTTCATTATAGTCTAATGATGTTAAGATACTATACACTCTTCAAGAACCCAATTATCTGTGTTAAGAGTTTGTTGATATAATACTGACAGTAACACGCAACGAGTTCTTATTATGATAGTCTCGATCCTTTTTTTAAACATGTCGCTTGTTTACTTACCACTGTACATGAGGTTTCTTGCATAATTTGGTGCTTTGCTATAATATTTGTTAAAGTCATCGAGGAAATGAATAAGATGATAGCCTTGCTGCATCGACCATGGTCCAGACCCAGCTATGTACGAGTGTATACAACGCAAATGAAAAT
Organism: Holcopasites calliopsidis; assembly: GCA_023838395.1. NCBI lineage: Eukaryota > Metazoa > Arthropoda > Insecta > Hymenoptera > Apidae > Holcopasites > Holcopasites calliopsidis. Next base: position 106,725 of record JALHAQ010000100.1, read on the forward strand.
CATACGTAAACGAATGCAAATGCATACTAATTTTGATTTTGTCACATGCGTCCAGAAAACTTAGCATAAACTGTAACAAACGAAAGTTTTACACATGTACAACAGCATCAATTTTTATGATATACTTGAACATAACTTTTTATTGTCAAACACATGTATCTAACGGGCGGAAAGCACTAGCCGAAGTCGGGACGAGAAATCTATTTCGCCAACTTACTAATTGTAAGAAGATGTGAAATAATGTTAAAAATACAAGATTTAATGGTTTTAAAGCAATGCTCTTCTCAACAAACAACTGCAACTTTGCCAATGAGAATTACACATGCGGTTAAATGGAACAAGATATTGGAATAGAACGATTATAATTAATGACCGATCGACTTACTTGATTCACCAGGGCACTGCTGGTTTTTGTTTGTAGACGGCTACATTCAATAATATGCAATTTGACGATAAAGAATGGTTGCGATAAATGAATCTCGAATAGCAGTACTCCCCCAAGCATTGACTTCTTAAGATAATACGATTGTTGCTGGACTCCTCCTTCGAAACTAAAAAGCATTAAACAATCGCTAATTTAATACGAACACAGAAGCGTGTCAGAGTGGAGATCATTTCTGTAAGGAAAATCAAATCCGCATTGTCTCTAAAAATCTACGAGTACGAAAGCACACGTCTTCTTCCAAGCCGCTACAAATATCGACTTAATTAAACAGGGTGTTTTGGTTAAATGAGAATGGTTGAATATTTCATGAAGGCTTGACGTTATGAGAAAAATGTTCTTTTACAAAAGTTGTTTTGTACGAAGGGGCACATTAAGTGGTATAAACAATTTTTACGTAGGCGAAGTAACGGAAGAAATTTGAAAGACAAGATCATTTTTTTAAATGACACCCCACATTCTTTGCTAATAATATTAAAGAGCGTGTCGAAATAAATTCAACGACATGCTATATTGTATCATCTCGTTTATAAAAGCCATGGAAATATTGTTTCATATCGTACGTGCCTTCATCAATCGGCAATATCTGATAGCACGTGATAGCATGTGGTGGACCAATTGCATGGTCTCCAAGATCGCCCGATCTTTCGCCCTGTGACCTTTTTTCTGTGGGATTCCTCGAAGCAGGTAGATTTTTAAACACCAGTTCATAATATAGACTAGTTACGGATAAATACTATACCTGCATACAATAGGATATTGGAGGGGATGCTGAAAAGTGTGGAGCAAAGAATTTTAAAAAGACTGCGACCGTGTATCCTTAATGACAGTAGACACACTGAAGTATAAGGTAAATAAAAAAATAATTAATAAAGTTTTATTCTTACAGTTTAGTGGTGCAAATTGAAAATTAAAAACCACTGTAAATATTATCAGAACTAATTCTTGACATTTCATGACTGCTTCAGCGTCTGTATCTTTTTATACCATGTGCATGGATAAGGGCTGACTTGTTCTAGTACAAGAAGTTGTTACTCTTACGTGACGTGATAAGACGAAGCGTTCAGCTACAGCCAACACCTAGCATTCTCTTACGATTTTACGCAACGAAATGATATGATGCAGCATATCGCTGAATTTGTTTCGACACACTCTTTAATGTTATTAGTAACAAAATATAGGTGGACATTCAAAAAAAATGATTTTGTTTTTCAAATCTTTTCCATTACTTCACCCACGCAAAGATCGTTTATACCACTTAATGTGCCCCTTTATATCAAACAACTTTTGTAAGAACATTTCTTTCAAGCCTTCATGAAATATTCAACCATTCTCATTTAAACGTAACATTCTGTAGAGTAAGAGAATTAGTCGTTTATGGTAAAATAAACTGTGGTTTGAGAGAAGCGGTGTGCACTGGAAGCTACCACCCCTATTATTTTTAAATAGAAAAATGCATAAATTTCATCCGTTTATCGCATAGATGTTATCGATCACAGTAACAGCAATAACTTTGAAACATTTTTCTATTATGCAGTGCAGAAGAAAGGCAACTTGTAAGTAGAACAAATTTCCTTTCCCCGTTCCACCTTGTCAATATTCGCAAATTCAAGTTTTGCCACAACATTTTAAGATTGAATAAAATGATTCGAAACGGGTTGTTTTTGATTACTCGGATAGCCAAGTCAGACACGTCAACACCCTAACCCGGCTAAAATCGAGATGAGTATTGCCATTGACATGCAGCGCCACATTAAAATCCTAATGGCGATCAACTGTTAGCAGGATACGTTATATCGAACTGGCGGTTCGCGATTTTGGGCTGCGTGCGAAGAGAAATTCGTCCAAGTGAAGTGGTATGAAAGAAAACGTTCTCCCATGTTCTCCTACGGATGAGCAAACAGCCGCCAGTTCTACAGCCCTGATTCAAACAGCTAAAGTTGGTTGCATTTTGACAGCCAACGAAACGCTGCGAAAAGTTGATCGCCATTAGGCTTTTAATGTGGCGTTGCATGTGAAACTCGGCTCGATTTTGGCCGGTATTGCTGCCATTAGTCTCGCTAACGGCAACCTAGTGGCTATTAGGGTATCTTCTGACGCCTTCTCTTATAGGGAACACTGGCTATAGCTCCTTAATTAGACTAAAAAACGGTGCTTTAATTAAATGTTGTTGACCTTCATAACAGTTATCCGAATGACAAACTAATTAAAAGAAAATAGAAAATAAAGCTGGACTTTCGCTTTACTTTAGCAGCTCTAGAAACTTGATTGCCTATCGTTACGTTTTCCCCTTCGAACCAACTATGTTTTTCCTTTGTAATTTTTTCATATCACGAAATACAAGTGAGATACTTAGAATGCTCAAGTTAGGCCGGACACCCTGTATAATACGTAGCACAATATGATACATATGTACGTCCAACATTTTAAAAACTGCGGAGCGTATGGTAAATGTATCAGAGAAATGTTTTCCAAATCTTGTGATTTTTTTCGGAAAACATTTTAAACTTCTTCTCGAGCTTTGTTATTAATTATGTGCCCAAACATTTTCTTTAGCGACTTCGTTAAGTTTCAAAAACAGCTCAGTGTACCTAAAAGCTTTCTGCAGCTTTGTGGTATTGCTACAAATGACGTTCAAAAAATTATTTCAAATACAATAGTAAAAGTCAATAGCCTGATATAAGACACAGTATAAGTATCCTGATAGCCAAGTCTGTCCGGGCAAGTCGTTGTAGCGGTCAAAGTCGAACAACACTGCCATAACCGACATCCGGTGCCAAATTCGCAATCAATGATTGCCATCTGGCTGTGAATTTCACGACGGATGTTGGCTATCCACCGTTGTCGGACTTTTGCGAGTGTTGCTGCCAACTGGCTGCTTATTGACATCCAACTGGCTTTTAAGGTAGTGCCTATCAACGGTAGGGCCAGCCGTGTACCATTCGTATCCAGAATGAAGCCTGCTGCAAGCAATATGGGTCTGATTGGCTAAAATCCGTTAGAGTCGATTCCTAACCAATTAGATACCTGTATCGCTCACGTATGTTGACAAAGAAAGTGTACATAACCTATCAGGCTCGAACTTCTGGCGTTATACGCAGAGAACGCGGCGTACCCGTCTGATCTTTATGCCGTCTTAGGAGAATTCATCCTGGACCCGAATAGCACTTAAATGACAATCGAAGTATTTTTAATCTTTAATCTGAACTTTCAATCGCGGATATTTTTGCGTATATTGAATGTTACGACCTTGATAAAAGGATTTTGTTATTAAAAGCGTTGCTCTCCCAAAGAGTACATCAATGCGGACATTGATCCCCTTACCTTAACGAACTCATCATTACTTGAATACAATTGTACAATTGAAAAGTATAAACTATCAAGAGACAGAATAAATTTATAATAAGTATAATAAATATGTAACATGATAAGACCGTATTATTTAAGAAACTGTACCTTTTGTCGTTCGAATCTATTTGCACTGGGTTAAATCCTAATATCTGAAGATATTGCTTATATTCAGACAACATGAAACTGCATAATTCTTGATGCCATTTCGCAACATCCGTTTGTTCTTCTTGGCCGCTTTGCATTTCCTGCGATATCTGCTGCTGTACGCTGAGGTTCCCACTTAACGATGGCTCTGTCGTAAGCGTGTGATCTCTTGTCGCAGCTGATTGCAAACGCCACGACGGTAAAAATAGTAACGGTGTATGACAAAAATGTATCAAACGGGAATATTGTTTGAAGGTGTTTAAAGCGGTAGTTGAAATCGGTATGTTTGGAGCAGCGTTACGATTCTGCCACATTGCGTGCAACTTGTTCAGGTCATCTGAAAATTTATTAAAAAATATTTTGTATTAAGTATTTGTAATGCGAGAATGAAGACAACTATTTATATTTGAGAAATTGTTTTAGGAATGGTATAATGTAATCGCGTTCAGCGAATAGATAGAATAGATATGAATAGATAAGAAAATATATTGAATAATGCATATTAATAGGGGCGTAGCGTAGACGGAAGATAACATAGAGTGTCCCGTAACTCATAGAAGAGCCGGATATGGGAGATTCCTAAGGCGATACTGTACAACTTTTTCAAAAACACTGGCCGCTCAGGGCACGCGTAGAGACTGTGCTCAGAGACGGAATGTCGCGTTACGCTGGATAGGTGACGTTCAACGAATAATTCGACTTTATTCTTCATTGCATTGATTTGGTATTCGATACCAACTTTTGCTCCCTGCTATACCGACGCGTTTGAATCGGGGTACCGACCGAACATCGCACCCAGCGTGACGCGACATTCCGTCCCTGAGCGCGGGCTCTACGCGCGCTCTGAGTGGTCAACATTTTTCGTTAATAATTCAAAAACAAAGCCTCAAACGACGTTTTGCCAACGGAAAAAGTTTTGCAGTATCGGCTGAGGTATCTCCCATATCCTGCTCCTCTATGAGTTTGGGAACACCCTGTATAAGTAAATACATGTGTTAATATCTAAATACCTGTGTAAATAAATATAAAAAGTTTTCGATCAGACTCGATAATATGAAATTAACTGAGGACATTTATGTTTAATTATAGCTATTCAACATTATTTTATGTTATCGGAACTAATGTGAAAGAGTGTTCCGACGCACGGAACAATGCGCGTGAGAATTTTGGCAAGGTTTATGACATATATCTCAGGAAAAAGATTATTTTTGAGGGAGAGAATTTCGTTTAAATTGCTTGCCGTCTGTAAGCAGTTTATTTCACGTACGGGAAAAACGTTGTCACTTAAATTACTTTCACCATTTTCAATAATTGAGAAATACTATAAACCTGGATTTCTACTAAGATAAACCAGGAACTAAGGTTTCGTTTTTTAATTATTAAGGGAATGCACTAATCAATCACAGCGCGCGCTCAGCCGAGAGGCGATCGTGGTACCCTCAACCGCAGTCTTGAACGTCCTCTCTCGGCTGGGCGCGCGCTCTGATTAATTAGTGTTTTCCGTTAATAATTAAAAAACGAACCCTTAATAAGCATTTTCGTACAGGAAAACGTTGTTCAGAATCACTTCAGCAATCACTTCTTGAAATATTGACATATAGTAGGCGAACACCTTGCATATGGTTGAACTTGCATCGGTGTCACTTTCTGCATGACGAGCAAAAACAGTAATACATGCCATAAAAAAAATGTTACTGTTTGCGAAATTTAAAAAGGGTTCTTCAAATGCCCCCCCCCCCCCCCCGCGCCTCGCAACACAATCACAATAATTTTCATTTCAACATTCTCCTGAAGCATCCTTTTTGAATTTTTACAAATAACAAAATTCTTGAGGATAGCAGTGTTAATTGTAACAGACTGTAGAAATCCGTTATTTTTTGGTGAGAACCATTTGTCCAAGAAATCTAAAGTATTTACTACGCTTATTATACAACGTGAATCTGGGAACTGAGACAGGTTATTGCTCTTTTTTAAGTATAAATAGAAAAAAGTGATAAAGGAAAAAATCATTGGGCGTAATACATTGTAACTCCCTGTGACCTTATTTTTTACGTGGATGTACCGATGCACCCGCCATGTGCAATTGCATTTTATTCTTGAATGCAACCTATTTTTTTTTTTAAATTAAACCAATAGATCCCTTTCATGGTCCTGCGTATAAAAGTACTAATCCAAGCTCATCGAAATGTCAATACTTGACGAGATATTTGACATTTTGTGTCAGAAACGTACTTTATTACAATAAGTGTTCGAATGTTTCACCATTGCCCTCTAAACATTCTCTAATGCGTTTTTTTTTTTACATTTTTCATTACGTGCTTTAGTTGATTTGCATTGACATTCGAACAATGCATTCCGAGACGGTCCTTTAAATCATCACCCGATACAAAGAGACATGAATTCACTTTATCTTTTAGACAACACCAAAGAAAGAAGTCCAAAACTATTTTCGTTGCTGAAAAACCATCTTGCGGATAAAAATGTAAAATGTTAGCATTAAAGCATGTAATGAAAAATGTAAGAAGAACGCGTTACAAAATGTTTAAAGTGCAATGGTGGAGCCTTCGAACATTTATTGTCATAAAGTACGTTTCTGACACAAAGTGTTAAATATCTCGTCAAGTTTCGACATTTCGATGATCTTGGATTAGTACTTTTATACGTAGGACAATAAAAGGGATCGATTGGTTTAATAAAAAAGAGGGTTGCATTAAAGAATAAAGTGGAGTTGCACCTAGCAGGTACTTCGGTGCATCGACATAAAAAATAAGGTCATAGGAAGTTAGGACGTATTATGCCTAATGATTCTCTCCTCTATCATTTTTTTCTATTTTTACTAAAGAAGAGTAGTAATCTGTCCCACTTCTCAGACTCACCCTACAGAACCGACGTTAGATTTGTTATTAAATAAAATGAAATATTCTTATGCTTACCTTTCACCTTTTTCTCGCGACTTCGCAAGTCTTGCAAATCACATATTGCTTTTACCGTCGGATCCGTGTTACCATGAAAGTAATTGTTAGGTTTTACATCGCGCATAGTCTGACCAATTATTTCGTTCCACGAGAACTGATTATGCTTTATATTTTGGACTCTGTTATTCAACCTTGCCCAATCCTTCACATCGTAGTGCGCCGTAGGAGAGAACTTTGTGAGATTTTCTACATCCATGATTTGAAAACGATGAGAATTCGCTTGATCCCGTGAAAAATTCGGCCGATGATGAAATAATCCTAATTTTTGCATTATTACATTGGTCAAGAAATTTGATCTCGAAGAAAGCCAGACACCCAAATTGGTAGCTTGCTTTATCAACTTTTCAGACTTCTCCTTCGACCAGTTATACATGCAAAGAGTTATCTAAAATAGTAATACAGTTTGATATTCATGTAAACAGAATAAGATCCACTGAGTGCTTGTAAAACGCAGTAGCTTATGACATCGTTATACAACTTATTTGCAGACACTATTGTGGCGTAATAAAATAAGTATTATTAAAAAAGCATGGTACATTTCCAATACCCCATACTATACAGGGTGTAACGTAAAAGGTGTAGGAGCCGAAAATGGGGGATTCCTGAGGCGAAACTGAACAACTTTTTACTTTGCCAAAATGTCGGCTGAGGCTTTGTTTTTGAATTGTTAACGAAAAACACTGGCCATTCAGAGCGCGCGTAGAGCCCGCGCTCAGGGACGGTCCACGGCGCATCGTGCTAGGTAGCGACGTTCGACCGGCGCCCCGAATAGTACGCGCCGGTATAGCACGAAGCAAAAGTTAACATCGAATTATTCATTATTAATTAAAATATAAATGAAATTAATTTGCCGTTATCAATTGAACAAAAAAGTATTAGAACGGACTAACTAACGTGTCTATCCAGTACAACGTACGTTAAATTTTAAACAATTCGCCAACAACTAAAATTAGACTTACCCGTTTCTCCAAAAATGAACCTGCTTCGACGAAAATAGGTCACTGTGTCATCCTACCGATCCTGACCATTGCAAGTAGGTATCCCGTAGTGCAAGACAGCTGATGTTACGGCCAGGTCAGCGAACTCACTTTATTTGACAAAACCTACTACCTGCACGGCAACTATCACTGGGTTATTCTACCGATCCTGGCCACTCGAAGAACAAACACATGGTGCACAAGAGCCGATGTCTCGGTTGGAACAGTGAAAGAACTTCGTTTCACAAAATCTCCATCATTGCACGATCACTGTCACTTTGTTCTTCAAGATTTGAATTTACGGAATAAGTTGTTAGTCCGTTCTAATACTTTTTTCTTCAATTGATAACGGCAAATTAATTTCATTTATATTTTAATTAATAATGAATAATTCGATGTTAACTTTTGCTTCGTGCTATACCGGCGCGTACTATTCGGGGCGCCGGTCGAACGTCGCTACCTAGCACGACGCGCCGTGGACCGTCCCTGAGCGCGGGCTCTACGCGCGTTCTGAATGGCCAGTGTTTTTCGTTAACAATTCAAAAACAAAGCCTCAGCCGACATTTTGGCAAAGGAAAAAGTTGTTCAGTTTTGCCTCAGGAATCCCCCATTTCCGGCTCCTACACCTTTTACGTTACACCCTGTATACGAGGTGCTACATTCGAACTTTTATACGGACTTATCTACCGAACTATACGCCATTCTAAAACGTATATCAAGAAGAGTTTATTTTACAAATATTATCCAACTTAAGGTGTAGCAAGAATTTTTTCGGATTATGTCGTGGTAATTCACTTCTGGCAGTACGTTCTTCCAAAATCTATAGAGTTATGTTGTGATACGAAGTGAATGATAATTTTATAATTCTCAGGCTTATACATATCTTACAAACTGCCACAATAACCGCGCTTTACAGCATCGTAAAAATAAAATGTTCCTACGAAATGCAATGCACACCAAAACGTATTTTCTTATTCTAATCACTTACATTGTTGCTACTAACTTCAGCAAATAATATTCGTTGCCTTGATACAAAATTAGATTCCAGTATCAGGGGATTAAATTTCTGTAGGAGCTTTTGATCTGTAACATAGTAAGGGATATCTCGTTATGCATACATTACTATCGGCCGCACAAAAGAAGAATATAAATTCTAGAATAAACGTTAATAATGGCTGTAATAAACGTATTACAACATCAAAAGCAAAATTTGTTGAAGTTATCACGACATATTAGTACATAGCCTGTATATTTTTGTTCGTATCTGTGCCTATTTCTTAATCGAGTATTGTGTATAATTTAATCTAAAGAATCTGATGTGTTTATTTCAAAATATGGCCGCAACACATACTCCAAAGTGCCGAATACACGATGAGACTTGTCTCGAGACACGTCCGCAGACATGTCTGAAGGACAGTCCCAATGGCCTACGCTGGTCCGTGGAAACCTATCCTCTCCATACTTATTGGACTCTACCATCTCTATGCTGTTCCTGCGATGAAACAGGAAAGAAGAGCAGGTTCCACTAATAGTGGGAGGACGGATAGACTGATGGTAGCTACCGTACATCCTTCGTCGGAAAAGAAATTTGTTATCAGAAGTGATATTTCGAGGTTTGGTCCGAAAAGCTATTTCATGATCGCAGAAATTATACAGGGTGTAACAAAAAAGGTGTAGGAGCCGGAAACCTGAGATTCCTGAGGTGATACTGAACAACTTTTTCCTTTGCCAAAATGTGATTTGGGGTTTCATTTTTGAATAGCTAACAAAAAACACTGAGCAATCAAAGCGCGCATCGTGCTAGGTAATGACGTTCGACCGGCGCCCCGAACAGTACATGTCGGTATAGCATGGAGCAAAATTAAGTTAACACTGCATTATTCATTATTCATGAATGGGAATTAACTAAAATGCAAATGAAACCAATTTCCCGTTATCCATTGAACAAAAAAGAATTAGAATGGGCTGACTAACGAGTCTATCAAGTACAACGTACGTTAAATTTTAAACAATTCGCCAACAATTAACATTAGACTTACCCGTTTCTCCAAAAATGAACCTGCTTCGACGAAAATGTGTGTTCACTGTGTTATCCTACTGATCCCGACCATTGCAAGTAGGTATCCCGCAGTGCAGGACAGCTATTGTTACGGCCAGGTCAGCAAACTCACGTTATTTGACAAAACTTACTACCTGCATGGCAACTATCACTGGGTTATTCTACCGATCCTGGCCACTCGAAGAACAAACACATGGTACACAACAGCCGATTTCTCGGTTGGAACAGTAAAACAACGTCGTTTCACAAAATTTCGATCATTGCACGATCGCTGTCACTTTACTCTTCAAGATTTGAATTTACGAAATAAGTTGTTCCCACGTATGAATAATTGGTTGCCCCGAAAGAGGCCGATTGTTTTTAACTTTGAAGGAGCTCGATGTGGCCGCTGCTACCGCCAAATACGCTTTTCCACGTTCGACAATTTCGTTGTCGTGTTCCCGAGCGGGTAGTAACTCACGAGCTTTGCGTTTTAGAACCTAACTCTTATTTTATTGAAAGTAAAAACAGCAATTACAGGTTCTGTCTTGAGAAATTGTGACGCGGTATGCAACGGTGGATGAGAGCTAGTTCGAAGAGTGTTATAATGGAGAGTTACGGGTCGTCGCGGGGGGCGCACTTTATAGAGAAAAGGCTCTTGAGGCCCACGTGCTGGCCAGCAGAGTTTTCCGGTTCCCAGAAAACAGTGCCGCGGTGAATTTAGCGAAGACATTTTCCAGTCGTCGGAAAAGGTATAGCATTACAAAGAATGTAATAAAAGATATTCAACAGTGTCTTGAACCTTCCGCAACGTTTTCCCAGCGACTGGAAAATGTCTCCATTAAGTTCGCCACGGCCGTGTTTCCTGGGAATCGAAAAACTCTGCTGGCCAACACGTGGGCCTCAACTTTCGGGACAACCAATTATTCATACGTGTGAATAACTGATTTGATAAATTCAAATTTTCAAGTGTAAAGTGACAGTAATTGTGCAATGAAGGAAATTTTGTGAGACGAAGTTGCTGCACTAATCCAGGCGGTACATCGGCTGTTGCGCGCCATGTGTTTCTTCTTCGAATGGCCAGGTTCGGTAGAATAACCCAGTGATAGTTGCCGTGCAGGTAGTAAGTTTGGTCAAATAAAGTGAGTTCGCTGACCTGGCCGTAACATAAGCTGTCTTGCACTGTGGGATACCTACTTGCAATGGTCAGGATCGGTAGGATGACACAGTGACCTATTTTCGTCGAAGCAGGTTCATTTTTGGAAAAACGGGTAAGTCTAATTTTAATTGTTGGCGAATTGTTTAAAACTTAACGTACGTTGTACTTGATAGACACGTTAGTTAGTCCGTTCTAATACTTTTTTGTTCAATTGATAACGGCAAATTAATTTCATTTGTACTTTAGTTAATTTCCATTCGAGAATAATGAATAATTCGGTGTTAACTTTTGCTCCGTGCTATACCGGCACGTACTGTTCGGGGCGCCGGTTGAACGTCGCTACCTAGCACGACGCGCCGTTAACCGTCCCTGAGCGCGTGCTCTACGTGCGCTCTGATTGCTCAGTGTTTTTTGTTAGTTATTCAAAAATGGAGCCCCAAATCACATTTTGGCAAAGGAAAAAGTTGTTCAGTATCACCTCAGGAATCTCAAGTTTCCGGCTCCTACACGTTGTTTGTTATACCCTGTATGTATGTTCCTGGAGAACACCTGCAATCCATGTACTAGGAAGCGTATTAGGAAACGGCAGTCAGTGGACAGTTGTATAGTTCTGTCTGGGAACTATTATAAAATAAGTAATAGTCAAGAACGTAGAAAATTTCTATAAAATATAACGCGATATTCCTGAAAGACGCGATTCCCGTCTAATTTGTACGTGTCCTTTTGATTTATATGTATTTTTTATCGTAACATAAACACTGAGTCTGTTTATACAGGGTGTAACGCAACCCTCTGCAAATATTTTAAGGGGTGATTCTACAGGCCAAAATAAAGCGAAAATCAAGAATGAAAATTTTGCATTTAGGGCTTTGTTAATAAGATACCGATGTTTAAAAAAACACGGTGAAAACGCCTGCCGGTAGGCAATTTGACGGGCAGCGGTTCGAGTCCAGCAGCTGCGTTCAGTGGTAGTCACTCGCTACATGGAAGAGAAACCATGACCTACCGCACCAAGTAATCTGACACCCAAAAGGCACACGTTTTACGATGTACAGCATTCAACCTGCTTACTTGTCAAAATCCACATGGGCATATCAAAACCCACCCAATGGGATTATCAAGTAAAGAGGGTGATGGCCTTCAATCAACAATTTTCTTCTCAAAAACCAAATACACATGCGACTGACCCATCAGCGAGTGTCCACGAGTTGCACTAAGCTTATTATTCCAGGAGATGTTCCTCGCTTCTACCATCCGCTTGAAGATAGTGGTTCAACTCTTTCACGCAAGTCGTGTCACAATTTTCGAAAGTCTGTTATTATTGTCAGAGGACATCATCATTTTAATGTATTTCGCAAATGTACACGAACCTTTGGACACCTGGTACCACTATCACCGTACATACTCAATTGCAAGGAAAAGTAGTTTTAAGATTGGCATTATGTATCTAGAAGTTGAAATAATCAAGTTCTAAGAACCAAACTAAATTAAAAAATGAAAGTAATAACAATAGAAATAAACGCAATACTAAATACTAAAACTTAAAGTACAACTGGAATGTTTAAACCGTTCCGTATTCAACGTCGTACAAGCAGCAACTGTCTCGATCGTCTAGAAATAACGATCAACCGATGCGTGCCGAATCGTCGCGAGTCGTATCTATGGAAAGTGTTTGGAAGTATTTGTTATTCTTTCAGCCGTAGAAAGGGGCAACAGTGTTGCCCTATTGACGACTCGTGACGATTCGGCATGCACCGGTCGAACATTATTTCTAGCCGATCCAGGCAGTTGCTGTTTGTACGCTGTTGAATACGGAATGGTTTAAACATTCCAGTTGTACTTTGAATTTTAGTATTCGGCATAGTTTTAATATTGCATTTAGTTCTATTGTTACTACTGTCGATTTTTAATTAAGTCTAATTCTTAGAACTTGATTATTTCAATTTCTAGATACGCAATCTCAATTTTAAAGCTACTTTTTGTTACAATCGGTTACGTGCGGTGATGGTGGTGGTGCCAAGTGTCCAAAGGGTCGTGTACATTTGCGGAATACTTGTCTGACAATAATAACAGACTTCCGAAAACTGTGACACGATTTGCGTCAAAGGTTGAATCACTGCATTCAAGCGAGTGGTGGACACGAAGAATATCTCCTGGAATAATAAGTTTAGTGCAAATCTTGGAATCGTGATCTTCGTGTGCTGGAAATTTCTGTGTTGAAGGGTGTATTGTAAACCATCGCGGACGGGACAATCGCGTGTACGCATAGACACTTGCGGACGGAACAATCGCAGTGCATGTGTATTTGGTTTTTGTGAAGAAAATTGTGGATTGAAGGCCGTCACCCTCTTTACTTGATGATCCCATTGGGCGGGTTTCGATATGTCCATGTAGATTTTTACAAGTAAGCAGGTTAAATGCTATACATCGTAATGCGTGTGCCTTCTGAGTGTCAGATTTCACGGTGCGGTAGGTTATGATTCCTGCGGCGTCGTAGCGAATGACTACCACTGAACGCAGCTGTTTGACTCGAGCCTCACGCGTCAGATTGCCTATCGGCAGGCGTTCGGACGCCGTTTTTTAAAACATCGATATCTCGTTAACAAA